>JAOTRH010015577.1:0-22650 GCA_034768845.1 Heliamphora exappendiculata | reverse complement strand
GTATCTGCAATTATGAAAAATCAGTAGCAGTTTCTGCAATTTTCATAAAATACTGAATTACAGTTCACACCACTAAATAACTATAATTGCACTCTGACTCATAATCTCATGACCTTTTTGCATTGAGCTCTTATTATTAAATGCTTACCATTTCTCCCCACGTTAAGATACCCAATACCCGCTAATTAAATTTAATTACTGACAATTTAATTTAATCGGTATCTTGATATTCCTTAAGCCCTTGCGCTTAACTTATTCGACCGCCAGATAATTAAATCCATCTGCAGGGTTTGGCCCAGTTAAAACTTATAAGTATCCTTAAGGGGGTATCGTCAATCCCAATTATTCGGGACGTGGATTCCGTCAATAATTAATATTTGCCATATAAATAATATTGCTGTGCAACTCACCAGGAATATAGACCCATATAAGATCGCACCCTCTAATGAGTCAAAACAACGAATATTAAATATATGCAAACCAATAATTATTTCAGAATTAAGAGGATAAGTACTATTCATAATAATCTTGGGGTGTGATTTAATTTATATAGTCAGTAGTCAGTACAAAATTAATTACTCCAAATGTCACATTCAATACACACAAAGTGTATTGGCACAGAGAGTCAGAACAATAGACGATGCTATTATCTGTTTCCCGTAATCAAGACAGGCCTACTAAAACCCTGTACCACAGTTGTACCGATGGTATGTCTATTTCCATCTAAACTGTAAACATAAAACTTATATTCTGTAAAAACCTAAAATTTGATCTTCTGTGTATAAGCCGTACTCTACACACCAAATTAATTACTATACAGAATATTGGACATCCATGCATATCAAAAAAATGATACACATACATCGCTTATAAAGATTCTCATAAAATAGAAAAATAATTTTATTAAAATAAAATTAAATATTAAAACCAAGATTTTCAGTATACCAACTCTAACACCACAAATTCGGGAATCAAAGAAAGCTGGTTCTCTACACCGGAGAACCAAAGCTCGAAAATCCATCGAGCCCATCTTTACACCTTAGCGAGTGAGGAATTAAGCACCTCCCAAACAATATAAAAATCAAATGACAAAGCCCGTTGAGGACCGTAAAACCAATCCCAATTGCCATGAGGGCCCACCAATAAAAAAGTGGGTATCGCCGCCAATGTGTGCCACAACAGCGCAATAACCATGCTAGAAGCGTTACCGTAAGAATATACCAAGATTTACCACATGTAATCCACTTAACAATAACAGCCCTTTAGCTAATATGATACCACCGAGCACGTCTAATCTGAGTATACACACCCGAATCCCACAAACAGCCCCACGCAGCGCTATGCCAAAAGCACAACAGCCAACACGCAACAGGCTTTACGCACGTCATCCCATAAACAGTGCCCACTATTTTTCTAGCTATCAATAAACAATGGGGAGTGGGGTTCACACTCCACTAAACTTCCAACTGAAAAGCAGCCCAAGGTTTCCCTATACCACTTGGGCGCCACTTCAAGAAACAAATGAGGTCCAAAAACCACTAGTAAAGTTCAGCGGTGGGAACCCACTCGCAACCAGGGGCGTGTAGCTAACTTCATCTTCTTCCCCAAAATCATAGTACTAGATCTCTATGAAAAAGGAGGAGGACTTGCATCGTCTCCTAGGGACAACCATAGACAACTAGAAGAACCTCGAGAGGCTCTCTGTCACCGAGAAAACACAATGGAGCCATGCGGTCACAGACCCAACATGTGCTGAATAATCAACCATAGACAAAACTGAACACATATTTGAGCCATTAACGGAACACCCATCGATTGATCGCGATTTGTGAACCAACGAAAAAAGAAAACCCATTTCCTTCGCTGGGCACTAACCGAAAAAAAAACCCAGATCAGCACCCCAAACCAAATGCGCTGGTGTGGTCGTGACGAACCTACCGGACCTCTAATCAACAAAACGCTAATATGGCTGTGACATACACATATACCGAGCAACAAATACATCATCAAACATTAACCACTATGTCTAAAGCTCATAAATAGACCAACAAAACCATTGGGTATTTTCTAACAAATAATCTGCAATTTGAAAAAGTTATAACAACCGTAGAAAACCCAATTAGATAGCCATGGATGAACCATATCAGATATGAGAACCCAACCTGATGATAGTACATCCATGGATAAACACCTTGAACCTGAGCCATCATTGGAGAAAACTTTACAACACCCAGTCGCCATGAATGGGGACCCTGAAGCCATCGGACATAGGAGACAAAACACGATAGACATGAAGCAAAGATACCATTAGAGCCTCTAGTGCCATAGATTCACCCCACTATTGCCATGTGAGTGATCCAAAGATAGCATAGAATGTGAGCCCACCATTGAGGACGCTCGTTAAAGGCAGTCCACCATTGACGCTTGGGGAGAGCTTTCTCTAGAGAGAGAAGCTCTTCCACCCATTTACATGGTTGTGCACTGTTGGTATGGCATCTTCTTCTTTGCAGTTGTGGACCTATGAGTTCCTCGGGCTTCATGTTCCAGTGAACTCTTCTGTAGACCCTTCAGTCATTCCCCGAGCAATCCGGTGGTCCCGTGGACTGAAGGGGAAGAAGGCTAGAGGGAAGGACATAGATCGCTTTTGGGTCTATTCGGGCCGAATGACCCCTAACCGGGTATCTTTATTTACCGTTTACGGCACTGTACATTACTGCTTACTACACCGCACTATACTGTACTGTACTGTTCTTTGTTCTACATACTAATCACTATATTCTGTTCACTGATCGTTATACTGTACTGCATTTATCGATTACTATGTACTATACTCTGTAGGTTCACTAGGATGTCTGGCAGGGAGCAGAGGATCGGGCTGGCGCAGACTTGATGCGTAGTCGGGATATCACTTCGAGATGAATCCTGCTGGAGGGTTCATTCGGATGGGAGTACTACCTAGGAGAGCGAGTGGTTCGCCAGTCGCTCGGCCTAGATTACTTTCGAATCCCAGTGGTTCCTCCAGCCTATATGCGCCGGACCGATCATCTGAGCTGGGTCAATCTTCTCTTAGAGCTAGTGGGGACTCCTACAGCTGAGTTGCTGGTACCGGAGGGGGATTATGCAGCTTGGGCCTGAGCCCAGTTATTGGATTCTTTAGGACCCGGCCCGGCTACCCCAGGTGGCAGGAGGAGGGGACGAGCACCGGAGGCTGCCGATGCTGGTGCTAATGCTGCTGCAGGAGCTGGAGCTGGAGCTGCTGCTGCTGCTGTTGGAGCTACTGCTGCTACTGGAGTGGCTGCTGAAGGAGATGGGGCGGGGGCTGTCGAGATACCCTGGACGGTAACATCTTTTATTGTCGGGAATCCTTTCGACATCCCTATCCCGGTTCCTCTTGCTCTAGAGTTTCGACTGGTGCATGCTCATGTTTGCTTCTTTTCAATGCTTTATTTCATGTTCTTCCTCTATTTAGACCGCTTAGCTTTTCATTTCTTTGGGCAGGTGGACCAGGCCTGGCTGGATAGCCTCATGCTGGTGGTGAGCGGCATGCGGACCTTGATTCGTCGGCAGGACGCTGCTCTCCGTGCAGCTGGGGTGCCCTTTGTCCCTCTACTAGTGAGTATTTCCCTTTTAGTCTCATTAAGCCGTTCCGTACTATACTTTATTCTTACTTTTGCTCCTCCTTTTAGGCACCGATAGCTGCCACCAACGTAGTACCACCATCGGCTCCTGGCCAGCCTTCTGCTCATGCTGCGGTTTTGGCACGAGGTCGTGGATCTCGCGCTGCTTCTAGAGCCCGCTCTCAAGGATCTGTCTCTTATGCTTGGAGCCACTCGAGAGTCATGTCCTTCTCTTCTGGCAGTGATGATGGCGACGATTTTGATCGACTCTTCGAGGATGATAGTTCAGAGGAGGTCCATCCTTTTTCCCGTCGTGTCCGCCCGAGGAGAGAGTGAGAGAGAGCCCCCCATCTTTGTTTATTTTTTATATATTCAGATACACTTTATATACATTTTGGTTTTCATGGGCCTCCGTGCCTTTTCCTGACTGGGCCAATGTGCCCCTGTTTTTGTTTATTGGGCTTGGGTGCCCCAGTTTACACTAGATTGCATTCTGATACATTATGTTAGCTTTATGCTATGTCTTCTGACCTTCGTGCCATTTTCAATTCACATGGCTTTTCTCTATTTGCTACTCAAACTGTCTTGGATGCACAATCAAAATTTACACAAAATGCAGAAACCACAAACTGGGTCATGCCTGCCATCTTTTGCCATGGAGGTCGCCATAATCAACATGGCGGTCGCCACTTCCATAAGTAGTGACATGGCGGTCGCCTGGTCAAAGGGATAATGTCACTGTCCGGTTCCCTTCCAAGTTGACAGTTGCCCATTCCAAGGTGGCAGTCGCCACATTGATTGTACTTTTTGCTACTTTTTTTATTTCCAGCCTTTCCATGCCTTATAAATACATCCATGGAGGCCCCATTTTCTGTTACTCTCACTCAGACGACTTCTTCCCTTTCTGCATGGGTTGAGGCATTTTCCTATGTCGAATGCTTAAACTTTGCCCATTTCGGTATCAACTCCTTATTTCCTCTTATGACTATAAAGATTGACATACTTTTGTTGGCGCGACTGCTTAGCTATGGGACCCGCAGTCCAACATCTTCCGGTTCGATCTTGAAGAGCTTTGCCCCACTATGGAGGAGTTTGCTGCTATTTTGGATTTGGCTTCTCGAAGCTCTGTTGTGGTTCCCACTTTCTTTCTTTCGACCCGCCAACAAATGATATAGCTCTGTGGCCTGTCAAGGATGGAAGCTTCTCTTTTGACACAAGATGACTGTCTTGACATACCATGGATCATTGACATATTTCGCCCTACCGGTGACCTCGGTGACCTCAGTGACCTCAGTTTTCAGCTGTGGTGACGTTATGCTCTTTGCTTCTGTCATCTTGCCTCGTATCTTCTTATTCCTTTTGATGGGCGGGTTAATTGTACATTGGTTGACATCGTGGGTCAGATGTGGAAGGATTTTGTACCACTTGTCTTTGCCGAGACACTGTTGGGTCAGGATGTTGTTCATCGTGGTGAGACCACTACTTTTGCTGGCAGCCCCTTACTTCTTCAGGTAAGCCCAAAACCTTTCTTTCATTAGAATTTTGTCGTATTGCAACGCTTTTCCCTCGCTGTTCTCACTTTTGCTACAGATTTAGCTGATGGAGAAGGTAAATCTTGTACAAAAACCATCTATTGATAGACACAGTGCTGCATCTTTTCTTTACCGCCCATATTACCAGATATGCGACACTGAGGCGGCCTGGAGACAGTACTTCTCATCCCTAACTGGCCCAGATATTACCTGGCAGTGCCCCTGGTGGCAGATCCTTGCCATGACTCTGACTACCATGGATTACTCTGGTGTTCTATTGATTAGTCTGTGTCAAACTACTTTCTATTACCCCTATCAGATCATGCGGCAGTTTGGTCGCAGTCAGATCATCTTTCCCAATATCCAAGGCCGTTTGTTCCCATCTGCGCTGCGGGCTCCATTTCTAACATCATATCAAGATGCCTGGCCATCTCGTTCACGGATAGAGATGGAGGATTTGCAATGTCCCAAGCTTTTTGTTGAGTATATGACATGGCTGATGCAGGATCAAGAGAAGAAAGATAGAGAAGAAGGAAAACAGGCAACAAAGAGGATAAAGACTTGAGGTCTCTTGCTTTGTTTTAAGAATTTCACAGCCTTCTTTTTTATTTTGTTTATAGAGTTTGGGACTTGCATGCCCTTCCTTTCAAAAACTTTGTAACTCGAATCAAAGTAATGTAGACTCCCACTTTATGTTTTAGATGGTTTAAATTTATCCAAAGTTTTTTTAGTATAATTAAATGACTTTATTATTAAAATTCAAAAATAAATTTGCATTGGTCTTACTTAGATTCAAATATGGTTATAACAAAGAATGTGGCCGAACTTCTTAAAAGAAGCTACCTACATATCCCAAAAAGATGGAATCAGGCCTTAACAGAGTTTGGGCTCAGTTTACACTCGGGTATTGACGCTCTCCTTTTATGGTGCCCTAACTTTTGCCAAGGTCGCCCTTTCGAGTTTCGGCCTTGCGGGCTGCTCTAACTTTTGCCTAAGTTGTCTTTTGAACTTTCAACTCAGGGTGCTTTTATTTTCTCTTTATTTTTACCTCAAGAATAGTGTTTTTTGAGTTGATTGAGGTTAACTGGAGTGGAGAACACATAGCCATCCAAATCCATAATAATGACTGCTCCACCGGTCATGACGATTTTGATTAGAAACGGTCCGAACCAGTTTGGCTTGAACTTGCCACTCGGGTCGAAGATAGGAGCTCTAATTTCCTTAAGAACCAGATCTCCTTCTCTGAGATCTCGGGTCTTGACCTTCTTATTAAATGCTCAAGCTATCCTCCTTTGATAACCTTGTACATGAAACAGAGCCTGCAGCCTTCTTTCATCAAATAAGAGCAACTCTTCCATCCAATTCCTCTGCCATTTCTACTTTTGAAATACTGGCTTCGGCCACTATTCTTAGTGAGGGGATTTCTACCTCAATGGGAAGTACAGTTTCCATCCTGTATACTAAAGAGTATGGCGTAGCTCATGTTGAAGTTTTGATTGACGTCCTGTATCCCCAAAGTGCAAATGATTGATACTCTGGCCAATCCTTATATGAGTTGATCGTCTTTTACAGGATTTTCTTGATATTCTTGTTTGCTGCGTTGATTACCCCATTAGTTTACGACTGATATGGTGAAGATTTGTGAACCACTCTTCGGTATTCTTCGAAAAGGTCCAAGACCTCTCCTTGAAAATGCGAGCCATTATCTGAGATGACCTTATGGGAAACTCCATACCGGTAGATGATGTTTTTCTTCATGAACTTAGCAACATGAGAGGTTTTTAATACTGAGTAGGAGGCGGCTTCCACCCACTTGGTAAAGTAGTCAATGGCCACCAGGATGAATTCGTGCCCATTTGATACCTTCAGTGTTACCTTGCCGATCACATCGACGCTCTTTACTGAGAATGGCCATGGTGACGTTAGGTTATACAGTTGACATGGAGGTACGTGCATAAGATTTGCGTGAATTTGGCACTTATGACACCTTCACACGAACTGTAAAAAGTTTGTCTCCAATGTCATTCAAATGTACCCCTGTCACCGGATCTTCTTAGCTAACATGTTTCTGCTCATGTGTAGCCCATAAACTCCCACGTCGATCTCTTTCATCAATGCTTAGCCTTCTTCAGTGTTTACACACAACTTGTTGATCCCAGAATGCCCTCGTTTGTATAGTCTATCACCGCAAATGACAAATTGTGTGAATAATCATCGTATCGCCCTTTTGTCCTTTTTGCTTACAAACTTGGAGTATTCTCCTTTCTCTATTAAAAGTTCTGGATGTCAAAATACCATTGAAGGTCGTCAGTGCTTTCTTCAATTGCGGTCGTCGTCTCGTATGCCGGGTTTCTTTTCTGTTCAATTATCAAAGGCCTCATTCAAATTTCAGGTGGTATGTAAATCTTGGATGCTAGGGTGGCCAACATGCCGGCGAACTTGTTCTATAGTCTTGGCACTTGGGTAAAGATCACTGATTCAAAACATGGTATCAATTTCTCTAGCTCTTGATGATAGAGAATCAAGATTAAGTCCCTGACCTTCCATTCTCCTCTCGCTTGTGAAACCACTAGTGCTGAATCTCCAATAACTTCCAACCTCCTTGCCTCTAATTCTAAGGTTGTCTCCAATCCAGCTAAACATGCTTCATATTCAGCCTAATTGTTGATAACTTCAAAATTGAGCTTTAGAGACAAAGGAAAAAAGGGGCAAAACACAAATATCTGAGAGAATTTTTTTTGTTTTTTATTTTTGTTTTTGTTTTTGTTTTTGTTTTTTAAAGAGATTTACCTGGCGTACCAAGACTTAGAGTTCCTCCTCTTTTAAGATTTAAAAGAACCAAAGGGTCGTCACTTACACATGAACCTAGGGTTAAGGTGCCTAGTTTTCTAGGGCTTGAAAGAACCGAAAGGTCGTCACTTACACGTGAACCTAGGGTTAGGGTGCCTAGTTTTCTATGATTTGAAAGAACCAAAGGGGCGTCACTTACACACGAACCTAGGATTTTTTTATTGCTTTTGGTTATCTGCTGCATATTTCATATGCTTGATTTGCTCTTTATGTACCCTCGGTTTGTCTTCTCTTTTTAGGCAGGTCACTATGTCAGAGGCTTCGGGGGGTCTGCCTCCGGGGAGGTGTTGGAGTGGAATGATGCCCTCCATACTCCCAGCCGGGATTATATTGATGCCTCTGGTTTTGCTCATTTCATACCCTTATTGGGTAGGCCGAGTAATGGCCGGGTATGGTTGACAGCTCTGACGAAGCGATGGTGGGATACCACCAACACCTTCCATTTCACCACCTTTGAGGCCACCTTGACGCCTCTCGACTTCACTCTCATCACTGGCATTCGGGTTGGGGGAGCCCCTATTCCGTTCGACCCCACCATCGCTCGTTCTGTCGATGCCTTGATGTACTTCCTTGGAGCTATCCCCGCGCATATGGATCGTAACCTGGTCTGGTATTCCTAGTTTTTCGAGCGGTTCAGACATTTTCAGTGCACCAAGCCTCGCCAATACGAGTGAGACGCCCGAGACTTCCTGATGTATATGTTTGGTACCTTCTTGTTCTCGAGCAAGGAGAACACCATTCATTTGCATTACTTGGGCAGCCTGGCTTGTCTCGATCGGGTTGCATCTTTTGATTGGGGAGGAGTTGCTCTCGCCACTCTCTACAGCTTTATACGGACTCTTACCCGATTTTCTTAGGAGCTCAGCATTGTGGGATACTTGAGAGTCTAAGAGGTATGATTTAGTTTCTACAGTTCTCCATTCATTGCTGTTATCTGTTATTATCTGCTTGCTGACATCTTCTTCTTTGCAGTTGTGGACCTATGAGTTCCTCGGGTTTCATGTCCCGACAAACTCTTATGCAGACCCTTCAGTCATTCCTCGAGCAGCCCGATGGTCCCGTGGACTGAAGGGCAAGAAGGCTGGAGGGAAGGACATGGATCACTTTTGGGTCTCTTTTGACCGGCTGACTCCTGACCAGGTATCTTTATTTACCGTTTACTGCACTGTATATTACTGCTCACTACACCACACTATATTGTATTGTTCTTTGTTTTGCATACTGATCACTGTATTTTGTTTACTGGTCATTATACTATATTGTATTTACCGATTACTATATACTGTACTGTGCAGGTTCACTGGGATGTCTGGTAGGGAGCAGAGGATCAGGCTGGCGTAGACCTGATGCGCAGCCGGGATATCGCTTCGAGACGGATCCTCCTGGAGGGTCCATTCGAATGGGAGTACTATTTAGGAGAGCGAGAAGGTTCGCTAGTCGCTCGGCCTGGATTACTTCCGGATCCTAGTGGTTCCTCCAACCTATATGCACCGAACCGATCATCTGAGCCAGGTCGATCCTCTCTTAGAGCTGGGGTACTCCTGCTGCTGAGTTGCTGGTATTGGAGGGGGATTATGCTGCTTGGGCCGGGCCGATTTACTGGGTCCTTTAGGACTCGGCCCGACTGCCCCAGGTGGCAGGAGGAGGGGATGAGCACCAGAGGCTGCCGATGCTGGTGCTGATGCTACTACAGGAGCTGGAGCTCCTGCTGCCACTGGAGTGGCTGCTGGAGGAGCTGGGGCTGGGGCTGTCGAGATACCTTAGACGGTATCATCTTTTATTGCTGGATATCCTTTCGAAATCCCTATGCCGGTTCCTCTTGCTTCAGAGTTTCGACCGGTGCAGATCCTGTTTTGCTTCTTTTCACTGCTTTATTTCCTATTCTTCCTCTATTTAGACCGTTTAGCTTTTCATTTCTTTGGGAAGGTGGACCAGGCCTGGCTGGATCGCCTCATGCTAGTGGTGAGCGGCATACGGACCTTGATTTGTTAGCAGGACGCTGCTCTCCGTGCAGCTGGGGTGCCCTTGGTCCCTCTACCACTGAGTATTTTCCTTTTAGTCTCATTATGCCATTATGTACTGTACTTTATTGTTACTTTTTCTCCTCTTTTTTTGGCACCGGTAGCTGCCACCGGCGTAGTACCACCACCAGCTCCTGGCCAACCTTCTGCTTATGTTGCGATTCCGGCACAAGGTCGTGGATCTCGTGCTGCTTCCTCTAGAGCCCTCTCTCTAGGATCTATCTCTTCTGCCTAGAGTCACTCGAGAGTCATGTCCTCCTCTTCTGGCAGTGATTATGGCGACAATTTTGACCGACTCTTCGAGGATGACAGTTCAGAGGAGGCCAGTCCTTCTTCTCACCACGTCCACCTGAGGCAAGAGTGAGAGAGGGAGTCCTCCCATCTTTGTTTATTTTTGATACATTTAGATACACTTTATATACATTTTTGTTTTCATGGGCCTGCGTGCCTTTACCTGGTTGGGCCTATGTGCCCCTGTTTTTTTATTGGGCATAGGTTCCCCAGTTTACACTAGATTGCATTATGATACATTCTGTTATCTTTATGCTATGTCTTCGGGCCTTCGTGCCATTTTCACTTCACATGGCTTTTCTTTATTTGTTGCTCAAATTGTCTAGGATGCACAATCAAAATTTACACAAAATGCAAAAACCACAAACTGGTTCATGCCTGCCATCTTTTACCATGGCAGTCGCCATAATCAACATGATTGTCGCCACTTTCATAAGTACTGACATGGTGGTCGCCATAATCAACATGACTGTCGCCACTTTCATAAGTACTGACATGGCGGTCGCCAGTTCCAACATGGCGGTCGCCAGGTCGAAGGGATGATGTCACTGTACGGTTCCCTTCCAAGTTAGCGGTTGCCCACTCTAAGGTGGCGGTCGCCACATTGATTGTACTTTTTGCTACTTTTTTTATTTCCAGCCTTTCCATGCCTTATAAATACATCCCTGGAGGCCCAATTTTTTGTTACCCCGACTCAGATGGCTTATTCCCTTTCTGCATGGGTTGAGGGATTTTCCCATGTTAAACGCTTAAACTTTGTCCATTTCGGTATCAACTCCTTATTTCCTCTTATGACTATAAATATTGACATACTTTTGTTAGGGGTGGCTGCTTAGCTATGGGACCCGCAATCCCACGTCTTTCGGTTCGGTCTTGAAGAGCTATGCTCCACTGTGGAGGAGTTTGCTGCTATTTTGGAGTTGGCTTCTCGAAACTCCGTCGTGGTTCCCACTTCCTTTCTTTCGAGCCACTAACAAGTGATACAACTCTTTCGACCCACTAACAAGTGATACAACTCTATGGCCTGTCTAGGATTGAAGCCACTCTTCTGAATTAGGATGTCTGCCTTGACATACCCTGGATCATTGACAGATTCTGCCCTACCGGTGACCTCAGTGACCTCAGTTTTCAGCTTGGGTGACGTTATGCTCTTTGCTTCTGTCTTCTTGCCCAGTATCTTCTTGTTCTTTCTGGCAGGTGGGTTAGTTGTGCATTGGTTGACATCGTGGGTCAGATGTAGAAAGATTTTGTACCACTTGTCTTAGCTGAGACATTACTGGGCCTGGATGCTGTTCATCGTGGCGAGACCACTACTTTTGCTGGTAGCCCCTTACTTCTTCAGGTAAGCCCAAAACCTTTCTTTCATCAGAATTTTGTCGTATTGCAAGGCTTTTCCCTCACTGTTCTCACTTTTGCTACAGATCTGGTTGATGGAGAAGGTAATCTTGTACAAAAATCACCTACTAATAGACACAGTGCTACATCTTTCCTTTACCGCCTCTATTACCAGATATGCGACACTGAGGCAGCCTGGTGACGGTACTTCTCATCCTATATTGGCCCAGATATTACCTGGCAATGCCCCTAGTGGCGGATCCCTGCCATGACTCTAACTACCTTGGATTACCCTGGTGTTCTGTTGATTAGTCTGTGTCAGACTACTTTTTATTACCCCCATCAGATCATGCGGCAATTTTGTCACAGTCAGATCATCTTTCCCAGTATTCGACGCCGTTTATTCTCATTTACACTGCGGGCTCCATTTTTAACATCATATTAGGATGCCTGGCCATCTCGTTCACAGATGGAGATGCAGGATTTGAAGTGTCCCGAGCTTTCTGTTGAGTATAAGACATGGCTGATGCAGGATCGAGAGAAGAAAGATAGAAAAGAAGGAAAACAGACAATAAAGAGGAGAAAGACTTGAGGTCTCTTGCTTTGTTTTAAGGATTTCACAGCCTTCTTTTTTATTTTGTTTGTAGAGTTTGGGACTTGTGTGCCATTCCTTTCAAAAACTTTGTAACTCGGATCAAAGTAATGAAAACTCCCACTTTATGTTTTAGATGGTTTAAATTTATCTAAACATTTTTTTAGTATAATTAAATGACTTTATTATTAAAATTCAGAAATAAATTTGCATTGGTCTTACTTAGATTCAAAAATGGTTATAACAAAGAATGTGGTCGAACTTCTTAAAAGAAGCTGTTTACGTATTCCAAAAAGATGGAATCAGGCCTTAACGTAGTTCGGGCTCAGTTTACACTCGGGTATTGACGCTCTCCTTTTATAGAATGAAGACTCCCACTTTATGTTTTAGATGGTTTAAATTTATTCAAAAAAAATTTTAGTACAATTAAATGACTTTATTATTAAAATTCAGAAATAAATTTGCATTGGTCTTACTTAGATTCAAAGATGGTTACAAAAAAGAATGTGGCCGGAGTTCATAAAAGAAGTTGCCCACGTATCCCAAAAAAGATGGAATCATGCCTTAACTTAGTTCTGGCTCAGTTTACAGTCGGGTATTGGCGCTCTCCTTTTGTGGTGCCCTAACTTTTGCCAAGATCGCCCTTTTAGATTTTCGGCGTTGCAGGCTGCTCTTACTTTTGCATGAGTTGCCTTTTCGGCTTTTAACTATGCGAGCTTTTATTTTCTCTTTATTTTTACTTCAAGGATAGTATTTTTTGAGTTGATCGAGGTTAACTGGAGTGGAGAACACATTGCCATCCAAATCCATAATAATGACTGCTCCACTGGTCATAATGGTTTTGATTAGAAACGGTCCGGACCAGTTCGGCTTAAACTTGCCTCTCGGGTCGATGATAGGTGCTCTGATTTCCTTAAGAACCAGATTTCCATCTCTGAGATCTCAGGTCTTAACCTTCTTACGAATGCTCGAGCTATCCTCCTTTGATAATCTTGTACATGATTTAAGGATTTCTTAAGAGACAGTGTGCTTCAGTGTGTGCGACGTAAGGTGTGATACACGGTGAGGAGTGAGCGATGCCTCCCGTTGTCGACCATTTAGCCGCCGTCATCCCGGTGCCGCCGCCTCCCCCCAACGATCCTCAAAGCTCCGACAAAGGCTCTCCCTCACTCTCGGCGTTCTTAGGTGTTACCCTAGAATGGCAAACTCACCTACAATTTCTATGGCAGCTGCTCCATTCTCCCTTGCTATGGACTCCATTGAAGTACGTAGGAAGCATATGAGTGTTTTCCACCCCCAATCCAAACCTTGTGCTGTCCAATCCTCACAATCGAGGGTCCAAGCGGCGATCACAGCTTCTCTGCAACCCTATTCAACACTCTATCCCGTTCTTCTCAGTTCAAAAATTAAATTAAATCAAATCTTAGGGTTCCATTATCACGTGTTTGCCCACAGAGTTCCTTTTCCTCTTCACCCCTCTGATTCTTCCTCCCCTACTCTAGAGAACTCTAACACCTCATTTGTAGTAACCCCTAATGCAGCTGGAATTGGGGATTCCTCTGTGCCCTCTGCATCTAACTCCTGAGAGCACCCTAAGGGCTCATATTAGAGTGCTCAAGCACCTTATCCCAACCCAGGTAACCTAAAGATTGGTCGTCCTTTTTCAAGGCTCATGCCCCCTCTAAAGTTAAGAAACTTGAGCATTTCCCTGATATGCAACGTGGTAATGAACCTGTTGTGGAACTGGATGAGTCTGATGTTGACACTAACCCTTGGAACCATTGTCTTATTGGGTAATTTCTAGATGAAAAAATGCCATATAATCTCCTCAGTGCCACTACAAGGGCAGTGTGGAAGGAGCATGCTCCAGAATCGATTAAACAAATAGGCCCATGTTTTTTCTTTGAGTTCAAAGATGAAACCACTAAGCTGAAAATTTTGAAAGGAGGTCCATATTTCTTCTGCAAACATTATTTGGTTCTAACTGAATGGAGGAGAATGTTGGTTCCTTCTATAGCCCACCCCTCCTCAATCCCAGCCTGGGTTAAACTTCATAAACTCCCGTTAGAATGTTGGACTGCTTCAAGTCTCAGCAAGATTGCTAGGACCATAGGCAAACTTATACATGTTGATCAAGTCACAACAACCAAGAATATGTTAGACTATGTAAGGATGTTTATTGAAATTTTCGCAGGAGATGAACTCCCAAATGAGGTGATAATGAAGATCAATGGCGACATGATGACAGTCCGGGTGGAGTATCAGTGGCTCCCTCCCAAATGCACAGCTTGTAAAGTGTTTGGACATATATGTAATCTGAAACATTCTCCATCCTCTACCAATCCAATTGAATCTGTGCCTACTAAGGGGGAGAACCCTCCTTCCAGCCATAGTAAGTGTAATGCTCTAGTGGAGCACCAGCGCGTATGGATTCAGGTTGGTAAGTTCGGGAGGATGTTTTGGCGCCTTGTGTAGATGGTTTGAGCAAGGCAAGGGAGATTCCTACAATTGTGACTGAGGTGCTTGAGGTTGATAGTACTATCGTGGAATTATCATCATCAGCATATGTGGGTGTAAGGGAGTAAGTGGTACATGAAGTTCTTTTCTCAAATTCCTTTCGAGCACTTTTAGATGTAGTTGATGAAGGTTTCTGTGAAAATTTGACCTCTACAGCAAAGCAAAAGTCAAGAATGAAGGATAGTAATAGCAAAAAGAAAAAGAAATGGTCCTCTGGTGGTCCTTTGAACTAGTATTCCTTTCCCCAGTAACTTGGCTATGGATTGGTTGGGTTTTTTAGTCGACTGTACTGGATGATTAGTCGACAAAATTGTTTCTATGTAGTTGGTGGTGTCAGTTTCTTCTGGTTTTGTTGCTTCCTATCCATACGGGTTGTGCATGGATAGTCTCTCTCGCTGCCAAGCAAGCGGGGGTTATGTGGGTCAACATGTTAATATTGTTTTCGTGTTATTTTAGTTAGTGGTGTAACCATCTGGGGTATGCCCCTTGGAATCATGTACACTTTTTTTTACCTTTTATGCTACATTTAATTACCAAAAAAAAAAGCTTTGTACACGAAACAGAGCATGCAGCCTTCTTTCATCAAATAAGAGCAACTCTTCCATTCGGTTCCTCTGCCATTCTGGTTCTGAAATACTTGCTTCGACCACTATTCTTAGTGAGGGGATTTCCACCTCAATGGGAAGTATAGCTTCCATCCCGAATACTAAAGAGTATGGCGTAGCTCCTGTTGAAGTTCTGATTGACGTCTTGTATCCCCAAAGTGAAAATGGTAGATGCTCCGGCCAATCCTTATGTGAGTTGATCGTGTTTTGTAGGATTTTCTTGATATTCTTGTTTTCTGCCTTGACTGGCCCATTGGTTTGCGGCCGATATGGTGAAGATTTGTGAACCACTATTCAGTATTCCTCGAAAAAGTCCAAGACCTCCCCTTGAAAATGCGAGCCATTATCTGAGATGAGCTCATGGGGAACTCCATACCGGCAGATGATATTTTGCTTGATAAACTTAGCAACATGAGAGGCTTTCAATACTGAGTAGGAGGCGGCTTCCACCCAGTTGGTAAAGTAGTCAATGGCCACCAAGATGAACTTGTGCCCATTTGATGCCTTCGGTGTTACCTTACCGATCACATCGATGCTCCATACTACGAATTTCCATGGTGACGTTAGGTTATACAGCTGAGATGGAGGAACGTGCATAAGGTTTGTGTGAATCTGGCACTAATGACACCTTCGCACGAACTATATACAATCTGTCTCCATTGCCAACCAAAAGTACCCCTGTCGCAGGATCTTCTTGGCTAACATGTTTCCGCTCATGTGTGGCCCACAAACTCCCGCGTGGATCTCCTTCATCAATGCTTGGCCTTCTTCAATGTTTACACACAGCTTGTTGACCCTAGAATGCCCTCGTTCGTATAGTCTATCACCGCAAATGACAAATTGTATGGATAATCGTCGTATCGCCCTTTTCTCCTTTTTGCTAGCAAACTCGGGGTATTCTCCTTTCTCCATGAAGTTCTGGATGTCAAAATATCATGGAAGGTCGTCAGTGCTTTCTTCGATCGCGGCCATCGTCTCATATGCCGGCTTTCTTTTTTGTTCAATTATCAAATGCCTCATTCGGATTCCAGCGGTAAGTCAATCATGGATCCTAGGGTGGCCAGCGCGTCGGCGAACTTGTTCTGCAGTCTTGGTACATGGGTAAAGATCACTGATTTAAAACACAGTTTCGGTTTCTCTAGCTCTTGATGATAAAGAATCAAGGTTAAGTCCCTGACCTTCCATTCTCCTCTCGCTTGTGAAACCACTAGTGCTGAATCTCTGATGACTTCCAACCTCCTTGTCCTTAATTCTAAGGTTGCCTCCAATCCAGCTAAACATGCTTCATATTCAGCCTAGTTGTTGGTAACTTCAAAATTGTGCTTTAGAGACAAAGGAACGTGGAATTCGTCAGGAGTGACAAGAAGGACTCCTATTCTATAGCCATATTGATTGGATGCGCCATCAAAATATAGAGTCTACTTGTCATCCCCGACTTTCATCAGCTGTTCGTCGGGAAATTGGAACTCTGTGTCCTCACCCCCTTCAACTGGTTGATCGGCCAAAAATTCTGCCACTGCTCTACCATTGACTGACTTTCGGGTGACATATCTGAGGTCAAATTCTGATAACAACAGCAACCACCGAACCAACCTTCCTGTCAATGCTGGATTTTCAAATAGGTACTTCAACGGGTCCATTCAGGAGATGATATTTACTGCGACAAACATCATATAATGCCTCAGTTTTTGGGAAGCCCAAACTAAAGCCCAGCATGTCTTTTCCAGTGGTGTGTATCGTATTTCTGACCCTGTCATCTTCTTGCTTAAGTAGTAGATAGTCTTTTCGATTCTAGTTTCACCCTCTTACGTCAGCACACATCCCATAGCCGAATTAGTCACTGACAAATAGAGGATCAGTGGCCTATCAGGTTTGGGAGGAGCAAGAACAGGTGGGTTTTGTAGGTACTGTCGAATGGTATCAAAGACATCTTGGCATTTGTGATCCCATTCAAAATCAACTCTTTTCTTCAGTAGACAGAAGAGCGGCTCGCTGTGACGTTGGGATTTTAGGGGTTGTTTTGGAAATTATTTCAAAAATAAGGGATTCAAAGATGTTTGAAAAATATTTTAACACCTTGAAAACTAAATTCTGAAAACTCCTTTTTATTGAAAATGGAGTCGCCACTTAATTTTTGAAAAAAACTAAGAAAAATAAAAATAGCTACTGATCATTAAAACGTTTAACAAGAGAAAGAGGATTTGGGGGCTAAGGTACGAATCGAAGAAGGTGTTAGGCACCCCATTCACCCAACTAAAATGTTGGCCTCTACTAATTATCATTGGTTCTTTAATATGATTTCTCAAATGCATGCAAATAAAGAAAATATTGGCAAAGAGAGAACATCCAAAATTAAATATGAAAAATACATAACATACGTATATAGAATGCTAAATAAAACAAGTATAAAAAAAAATTTAAATCTTACGGCATGTAATTTCTAACTAAAGGATACATGAAACACACCTGCATACAATTTCATCAAAATGAACTAAACTATCAAAACTTGAGTAAATGAGTAAAACATGATGGGAGCTGTTAAAATTACCTAAATATGAATTTGCTACAAAAGATAAATTAAACTATCCTAAACATGCTTTCAAATAAAGAAACTAAAATATGGACTAACATTAACAAGGTGAATTGGTAAGAGAAATGAGAAATACAAAATAATAGATGCTTAAAAAAGGATCCTAAAAGAAGGTTTATAAAAAAAACATATGAAAAGAGTTTTAGAAAATGTTATACTAAGAAAAGAGATTCAACTATTTACATTTTTAAAAGAAAACAAAAACAAAAGAGAAAAACATTATATTAAAAGGTGAAAAACTAGTTTAAAAGACTTTTTATGATTTTTGGGTTTAAAAAAATAAAGAAAAATAATACCAACATTAAAAAGAAAATGAAAAGAACGAAAGAAAGGAAAGATAAAGCTAATAATAAAAAAGAAGAAAAGAAAAGAGAGTAAAAGGCAAGAAAAGACAATTACACTAATGTTAAAAGAAAATAAAATAAAATTTGAAGATGAAAGCTAGAAAAAAAATATTAAATTAATGCTAGTAGAAGAAAAAGAGCATTAAATCAAAATTACAAAAAAAGAAAATAGAATGTTATCAAAAGAAAGTTAGACTAACTAAAAGAAAAGAAAATGAACACTAGGATAAGAGCATTATAATAATGATATTGAAGGAACCTTAAACTGATATTGAAGGAAAGAAAAGAAAGTAAAATGGGACATTAGCATTAGAGAAAAAAAAAGAAATGAGATATTAAAAGAGAGATGAAGCTGTATTACAAGAAAATAGAAAGGAATATTAGCAATAGATTAAAGGTTTACTAATATTAAAAGGGAAACAAAGAGAGAAAAGAATAAGACATAAGCAAAAGAAACATTAAATTAACATTAAAAGGAGAATTAGCATTAAATGGATACAATATTAACAATTGCAACTATTTTTATGTAAGTGCTTGTATTACAACGATATTGACATTGTTTAGTCGTATCGTCACGTTATGTTAACACTAATTCGATAAGTAAATTAAAGAAAAAGACAATGAGATTAGTGTGAATGTGTAAATTAAGAAATTAATTAAAACGACCAAGTTAAATAAGGCAATGTGATCAATAAACAAATTTACATAAATGAAGAAAATGCGTGAATTGAAATTGAATTTAATCCAATCACTCCAAAAGAGAGAAAATGGAGATAGAAGGATTGGTGATCCAAACGAGGTACCTAGATTGCCGGGAAATTCTCAAGTCGGGGACTGTGCCTCGGTAGTCTAATCCTTGGGCAATGATCCAAACAAGCCTTCAATGTAGGCGCTAGTAGGTTAGGATCTCGGTATTTCGGTAGGGCTTCGGCGTCGGGACTCAAAATTGTTCGGCGACTCGACAGAACTTTCCTCTCAAAATCTCTCGCCCATTTTTTGTCCTTGAAAACGTACTAGAAGTACGGTATTTATAGAGTTCTTCAACCAATGAGATGCTGCCACGTTTTAGGGCATGTCAGGCCATCAGACGATGATCTAAACAAGGCTTCAATGTAGGTGTTGGTAGGTTAGGATCTCGGTATTTTGGTAGAGCTTCGACGTCGGGACTCGAAATTGTTCGGCGACTCGGCAGAACTTTCCTCTCAAACCCTCTCACCCATTTTCTGTCCTTGAAAATGTACTAAAGGTACGGTATTTATAGAGTTCTTCAACCAATGAGATGTTGCCACGTTTTAGGGCATGTCAGTCTAGTTGGAGTTGGCGGTCGCCATAATGTAAGTTGGGGGTCGCCATGTTTTTGAAGGGTTCCACAAAATTTTACGGCGGTCGTCACAATACAAGTTGGCAATCGTCGGGTTAGAGGTGGCCGTCGCCAATTTTTGGCTACAGTTTCCAAGAGGTTTTATGGGCATTCGCCACAATAAACATGGCGGTTGCCTTACTTGGGCAGCAATTTTCGATGGTTCGACAAACTTTTATTGGTTTGAAGGTTCTAGGTTCAACTACTGAGCTTAGATCACTTCCCGAGGATCGTTCTAAGGCATCATTCCACCTGTTTTCATCGTCGGATTCACCTAAGATTAAGTGGGGTCAAATTGGGGTGTTTACAGTTACCCCTCTTTGATATAACTTGCATAGCAACGCGTGATGCAAGTTATATAAAAAACCTAGAGACAACAACCATTTGACCGAGCCGCCAATCTTAGGCAACAAACACACAAGCATACATATGATGTTGGTCGTACTCAAATTTTTATCGAGCTGCCTACATACCCCTTTGCTAGGGATCATACCAAAATGTAGTTCCTAGGACAAAATGCAGGGATGGAATGATAAGAAATATGATGCATGACAAGTATAGTGTAATTACCATGTGAGTCAGTTTAGGGTCATGAGGAGGACCGACGAGTCAGTTTAAGGTCATGAAATAGGGCATGGAGTATTCTTTCGTAATACAAGAGCAATTCTTCCATATGATTCCTCTGCCATTCTGCTTCTGAAATACTGGCCTCGGCTACTACTCTTAGTGAAGGAATTTTCACTTTGATAGGAAGCACGGCTTCTATCCCGTACACTAAAGAGTATGGTGTGGTTCCAGTTGAAGTTCTGATCGACGTTCGGTATCCCCAAAGTGGAAATGGTAGGTGCTTCGACCAATCCTTATGTGAGTTGATCATCTTTTGCAAAATTTTCTTGATGTTCTTGTTTGTTACCTCAACCGCTCCATTGGTCTGCGGCCGATATGGTGAGGACTTGTGGACCACTATCCGGCATTCTTCAAAAAGATCCAAGACCTCTCCTTGAAAATGCGAGCCATTATCTAAGATAACCTCATGGGGGATCCTGTACTGGCAAATGATGTTTTGCTTGATGAACTTAGCAACATAAGAGGCTTTTAATACTGAGTAGAAGGCTGCTTTCACCCACTTGGTAAAGTAGTCAATGGCCACTAGGATAAACTCGTGCCCATTTGACGCCTTCGGTGTTACCTTGCCGATCACATCAATGCCCTATACTGAGAATGGCCATGGTGATGTCAGGTTATACAATTGAGATGGGGGAACGTGCATGAGATTTGCGTGAATCTGAAGTATCCTCCGCACGAATTGTATGCAGTATGTCTCCATCATCATCCAAAAGTATCCTTGTCGTAGGATTCTCTTGCTTAACATATTCCTACTTATGTGTGGCCCACAAACTAATGCGTGGATTTCTTTCATAAATTCTTGACCTTTTTCATTGTTGACGCACAACTTGTTGACCCCAGAATGCCCTCGTTTGTATAGGCTACCACCGCAAATGACAAACTGCTTGAATAATCGTTGTATTACCCTTTTGTCCTTTATGCTCGCAAACTTGGGGTATTCTCTTTTCTCCACGAAGTTCTGAATGTCAAAGTACCATGGAAGGTCGTAGTGTTTTCCTCGAATGCGGTCATCGTCTTGTATGCCAATTTTTTTTTCTGTTCAATTATCAAATGCCACATTCCAACCCCAAATGGTATGTCCATCATAGATGCTAGGGTGGCCAGTGCATTGGCAAACTTGTTCTGCAGTCTTGGCACATGGGTAAAGATCACTGACTTGAAACACGGTATCAGTTCTCTAGCTCTTGATGATAGAGAATCAAGGTTAAGTCCTTGACCTTCCATTCTCATCTCGCTTGCGAAACCACTAGTGCTGAATCTCCGATGACTTCCAGCTTCCTTGCCCCTAATTCCAAGGCTGCCTCCAATCCAACTAAACATACTTCATACTCAACCTGATTGTTGGTAACTTTAAAATTTAGTTTCAAAAATAACGGAACGTGTGATTCATCAAGAGTGACAAGGACTCCTATTCCATAACCATACTGATTAGATGCGCCATCAAAATATAGAGTTCACTTATCATCCCCGACTTTCATCAGTTCTTCGTCAGGAAACTGGAACTCTATGTCTTCACGTCCCTCAACTGGTTGGTCGGCCCAGAATTCTGCCACTGCTCTGCCCTTGACTAACTTTCGAGTGACATATTAAAGATCAAACTCAGATAACAATAGCAACCATTGGGACAACCTTCCTGTTAGTGCTAGCTTTTCAAGTAAGTACTTCAACGGGTACATCCGGGAGATGATGTTCACTATGAAAGACAACATATAATGTCTTAGTTTTTGGGAAGCCCAAACCAAAGCCCAACATGTCTTTTCCAATGGTGTGTACCGTATTTTTGATCCTGTCATCTTCTTGCTTAAGTAATAGACAGTCTTTTCAATTTTATCTTCTCCTTCTTGTGCCAGCATACATCCCATAACCGAGTCAGTCACTGACAGATAAATAATTAGTTGCCTATCAGGTTCGGGAGGAACAAGAACAGATGGATTTTGCAGATACTGTGGTACGGCATCAATGGCATCTTATCATTTCTGATCCCATTTGAACTCAACTCCTTTCTTCAGTAGACGAAAGAGTGGCTCATAGGTAGTTGTTAGTTTTGTGATGAATCGGTTGATAAACTGTATTTTACCCAAAAGCCCTGACTTCTCGCTCAGTCCTCAGAGGAGGCATTTCCAAGATTACCTTGATCTTTGAAGGATCGACTTCAATGCCTCGTTGGGTGATCATAAATCCAAGCATCTTTTCGGTGGTAACTCTAAAGGCACACTTCTATGGATTGAACCATATCTTGTATTTTTGAATCCTTTCAAAGAACTTTCGCAGTACTGTGATGTGGCCATTTCGATCCTTGGACTTGACTATCATATCATCCACATACACTTTGACCTCCTTATGTATCATGTCATGCAGTAAAGTAGTGG
>JAOTRH010015566.1:0-22652 GCA_034768845.1 Heliamphora exappendiculata | reverse complement strand
AAAAAGAAAAATAATTGAATGGCGTTATTCTCCATAAAATGTCTCCAGTTTGGAAGAAATTGACCTTTTCATCGAGTTTTGTGTGATTTAAAATGGAACAGTAAAGGTGGTTAAACCTTGGAGGGTTCGAGGAAATTAGAGTATTATTCTAGCCCTTTTGCATTTTGTGCAGAAAATTCTCTTTATATATATATATATATATATATATTTCAATTGATCCATAGAATTTTCCCTT
This sequence comes from Heliamphora exappendiculata, assembly GCA_034768845.1. Classification (NCBI taxonomy): domain Eukaryota; kingdom Viridiplantae; phylum Streptophyta; class Magnoliopsida; order Ericales; family Sarraceniaceae; genus Heliamphora; species Heliamphora exappendiculata. The sequence continues at coordinate 22,417 of JAOTRH010015566.1, read as the reverse complement.
CAATCTCATGTGCTGCCCTAAGATTAAAGGTTTGGCCGACATTACTCATCCCGTGAATTGGCTAGGGATAGACGCACATATTTCTCTCTGGAAGCTTTTAAATGATTACTACATTTATGGATATGTTTCTTCCTTTCTTTTCTTTTCTTTTCTTTTGCAGATAAATGTTGTTCTTTTATTTCTGTCATACTGCTTTTTCAAATCTTCACTTCATGGGTTTGAAATTGATTACTCAGTTGCACAGTTACCCATGCCATGTTTAGAACCACATGGTTTTTGTATCTGTACTGTGGAAAATTCTGATGGAGAAGGTAGTATGGCAATCAATAAGCAGTGATAGCAATAGGATATATTTTATGTGTTATTCAGCGTTCATGACCCTCCAATCAACAGAATCACTTTGCATTGTCATGAGCTTTTGTCAATTCACTGGATATTTGCATCAGCTAAATAATTGATCAATTAAACTGCCCAATGATTGGAACCTTCGCCTCTATTGTTCATCATCCTCTACATGCATCTCAGGTGTAGATACCCGAGAAGTATACTTTCATAATTTAGAGGAAATCTTAAGTTCAGTCAATACCAGTGATACCAAAAAATGCTAATATCCTAGCAATTTATGTTTCCGAAACATAATAGACATCGTTCCAAAATGGTGAATTTGGCAATCCATAGTGATCCCAAAAAATTATTATTACGTATATTTTTTCCTGAAATTTCCGAAGGAGAAAAAAAATAAATAGGAGGAACTAAAACCTTGAGAGAGCGGAGTTTGACTGGACCAAATGTAAGCAAACTGGGCCATAATTTTTCTAGAATTATGTTTTTACATGGTTAATTGGAAGAAGAATAATCTCGATTTTCTTGAATGTCTAATTATTAAAAGAAACTTGCTTTTGCATTTAAATGTACATTTAAGTTCTAATAGTATGATCTGTGCAAATCTACCCTTATTGTACGGCATGACATTATCATAGAAAAAATTCTGCCAAATAAATACTTACATCATCCATATGCAGAGATTTTGACGGTAAAGTTACTCCTGAGGAGGTTGCATCTGCTGCTATGTACTTGAAGGACACATTGGGCAAGGAGGGTGTTCAAGAACTTATCAGCAGCCTTTCCAAAGATAGAGGTCAGCGAAAAGGAGTTTTTTATTCATTTTGGTTCTGTTGTTTCATTCTGCTCTTGATTTATTTCAATGTCTGAACTTATGCTGACACATCTACACTGTGGGGGACTATATTTTGTAATTACTATGGTAGAACCAGACATATATACAAACCGTCCTTACCTATTGTGATTTCTTTGTTTTACAATTATTAATTAAGTAAAAATTGGACATCCATTGGAAATAAAAGCACCTTTTCAATTTTTTGCTAGTTTTGGATTGGAGCTATTGCAATCCAAATTATCCCCCGCCCCGAGAACCCTCCCACTCTCTCCACCCACTGCACCAAACATGCACTTTTTCCTCGAAAGGAAAAGAATGGGCAGCTTGGTGCACGAAGCTCCCGCGTATGCAGAGTTTAGGGAGGGGGCGAACCGCAATGGGTCAAAAGGAAAAGAATAAAAAGCAAATAATAAAAATAAAAGATTATGACAATGCTCTGACAATGGTTTTCTGTCTTTAACTTTTAGCCCTATCCTAACCTATTATTTTATGAGGAATACGAGCGTGTCTTGGTTTGTGGAAGTCCTTTAGTAGGGGCATCAGAGACAATTGAGTCCTAGATTGATCGGATTGAGAGGTTATGTTCTGTTTGTGTTTGAATCAGGTCCTTGCTTAAACATTATCAATCTACCATTATCATATCCTGTTAACAGTTCTATTTGATTTGTATTGACTTTCATATATCTACGTATTTATGTTTTCTTTTTTTCTTTTTCTTTTTCTTTGTTTTTTATTTTATAAATCTGCAATAGAAGGAAAGATCCTTGTTGAAGATATCGTCAAATTAGGGAGTCGTGCAAAAGATGCTGATACAGCTGGTGCAGGAAAACTATAGATGGAATTCATATATCTGAAGTTTTGGACCGTGTTCATCTCCAATTTTCTGGTGGAGGGGGTCGTCTATTGGAAGTGTCATCTTAATGTACCTAGTTGATGCATAACGATAGCTTGGGCCATATGTTGTTAAAGGCATCGAATTACATGCAGTGAAGAAGTTGCGATTCATTTTAGCAGCAGACGAATGGGCTGAATTTGTTACTTGTGTGAAATTTATGTAAAAAGCGAAAATCACGTGGGTAGACAAAAAGGTTTTGAAGTCTTTTTTCCTGTTTGGTTCTATAACAATAGTTGTATGTATATGACACAATCTGGCTTCTTTCAGAGATTTACAACCAGGATAGGTGGGAAGATATCTTGGTTTTTGAATCTTGGTTCCCACCAATTACTGACAGCTCCAGTTTATATCTTTTCAGTTATTGGTGGCTTCAACAACTCTAATTCATGTATTGTCCAGTTGCTTAATTTGTTTGTTTGTTTGCTTTTCCCCCCTTCTCGTTTTATTTTATGGCTTGTTTCTTCTTCTTCTTTTTTGTGATGTGGGGAGCCATCCCTCCCCCAAAACAAGGGGAGAGAGATGACTCCCTTGTTTATGATTTTATGGTTTTTCTCATTTTATGCATACACAGTTTGAATACTCGTGTTTTTATGATGTGTAATTGAAGTATTGGTTGTGTTGAATGAGTGAATGATTTTATTGACATTTGAAAGTGGAATTTTAATGCTTTATTAGTTTCAAATTTTGGTTCATGCTTACAAATGGTAGGCTCACTTGCTGTCTTGTTCTCTGAAATACTCAGGATTAACATGCCGCGTTCTTTCTTGCCTTTTTCAAATTTAATTTATCCGGATTGTCCCAGAACAAAAAGAAAAAGAATCAAGAAGTATTCTTTGTACAAGAAAATAAACCTGAGATTTTTTCATTTCCAAGCCCTATTCTTTTGGTTTTACATTCTTATTTGCATGTTGTTGATACCTTCAATTTTGGTCTATGTACATTTTGTTTCTCATCATATGGAATTGATTTATGTATAAGTTTTTTGAAGCGTTATCAGTTTTGTTGGGTTGGGTTGTGTTTTGTATTCTATCAGGCCTATGATTATTATATTATTTTAATTTATATGTAATTGAGTTGAGTAAGGGTGGAATTAAGAGTCCATTAGAATTCTTTATGTATAGGGTTTATAATAATATGGGTTAACTAGAATTCTTTTGGGTTTTTATATGTGTGCTTATAAACATGACACTAATGGAGTTTTAGAGGTTAAGCTTATGAGACAGAAAATTGAGAAACTAGCTGGTAGAAAAATGGTAGAAAAAAGGTAGACGGGTGTTGTACTCTTTTACATTCGACGTAGTTAAATATTTTCTTTCGTTCGTGGACATAGACCAGTGTGGGTCGAACCATGTAAATTCTCGGTATTGATTATTTTTTACTTTTTATTCGTGAATTATTTTCGTTCGCGTTCGGGAATTGGTGTTTAAATTTCAACAAATGTATCAGAGTTGACGGTCGTTGATTCAAAGTCGTGGTGGATGATCGAAGCAAAGTATAATTTTTTGATTTCATATCGTATAAAAAAAAAAATTATTTAATTTGCACAAAAAAAAATAACTTTTCGTGCCTGCCTGGTGCAGCGCGATTGTTGCGCTGTACAAAGCTCTAGTTGCCGGTTGTATTGATCAGGAATAATTTTTTAGTGAAGCTGCGGTGGCATTCTTTTCTTGATCAAGCGCGGAAAATCACTAAAACTTGGTATTCTTGAGAACTTGGCATTGTTTGCACGGAAATCAATAAAACTTGGTATTCTTTGAGAACTCGGTAGAGATTTGGATTTGGGACGAAAATCAAGTATTTGTTCAAATGTTTTTACCGTGTGCAATAGTTTTGAAATCAACGGTTTACAATTATTTTGCTCTATTGGCTTGAATATATAGCAAAATAATTTAAGGATAAGGTGTCTCTTAAAGCTCTTTGGCACTGCGAATTTATTGGTATGGTCAAATTTTTTGATTTCTGCACTGTTTAATTAGATTGAACAGATCGGTATAGATTGGGATTGATCGGATACAATTAGAGTTAATTTGGGTTGCAATGAGTTCAGATTGTGGGGATTGTCAAACACAAAGTTAATGGCGATAAAAAGCTCGGGTTTTGTGATTGAACATTTTAACAGTTGCAACGACTTCACCTTATTGCAGCAAAGGGTGAAGAATATATTGATGTGCGAATGACTAATCAAGGCTCTCAAGAAAAAAATCAAAAAAATTGAAAACGATGAAGGATGTAGAGTGGGAAGAGATGCGAGACTTGGCAAATAGTACGATCCAATCGTATCTCGAGAATAGCACTCTTCGAGAAGTTATCAATGAAAGCGATCCAACGGAACTCTAAGCTAAGTTGAGAGGAGATACAAATAAAAGATATTGACGAGTCGGCTGTCTTTAAAGAAACAGTTATATGCATTTCAGATGATAGAGGAAGCGAACTTTATAGAGCACTTAGACGAGTTTTTAACGGAATTGAATTTTATTGGCGCAAAGATTGAAGACGAGGATAAAGCAATTCTCTTGTTGGTTTCCTAACCTTCATCATACAGACATTTAAGGACTACACTGATGTTTGGGAAAGATACTCTTAGTTTAGATGATGTTGTTATTGCTCTCATATCTCATGAGATGTTAAAGAAGATGGAGAGTGATAGATCACAAGGAGAGGGCATCATGGTTGCGTCAGGCAATGGAAAAGTCAAAAGCAGAGCGATAGTGAGGCAGGAGAGGTCCAAGAAAGAAGGTCGGTCCAAGTCAAGAGGTTACAAAGGAAAGTGCTGCTATTGTGACAAGGAAGGTCATCTGAAGAGGAATTGTCTAAAGTACAAGGCGGGCAAGAGGGAATAACAATCATTAGAGACAACAATCACAGAAGACTCTGATTATGAAGAATCAGAAGTGCTCAGAGTTACTTCAGGTATGAGCAAATCAGATTGGATATTAGATTCTAGATGTTCGTTCCACATGTGTGCAGTCAGGGCGTATGTTGATACGAATCAAGTATGCGATGGGTGCTATCAAGATAACTAACAATGCAGTAAGCAGAGTTGTCGGTATAGGGATAGTGCGATTTTGTAGGCTAGATGGGACCATTTTGATATTGATTGAGGTTAAACATGTGCTGAATCTAAGGAAAAAATTGATTTCTTTGGGAATGTTGGATTCAAGAGGTTGCGGGTTCTCATCTAGAGGTGGAGTTTTTTGGGTTTCAAAGAGAAAAAAGGGATGTACCGTAGAGACAGATGATTGATAACTTATACAGGCTCGTAGAGAATGTTGTGACTGGTGGAGCTACTGCCAGACATCAGATGAGCAGTATAGGTAGTTGACATACACGAAAAAAGTGTAAGGGTGAATAACAGTTGCGAAAAAGCACACGGAATAGGTGCAGGGATACACGGAAGTGACGAGATAGTACAAGTGTGCAGGTGAGCAAATCAGATGGTGTGTAGGATGCCGGCAGGATGCGAGAGCAACAGTTGTTGGATGTTCACAGGAAAATTTTGGACAACGAGACTAATATGACAAATGTGACAGACAGGTGTACACCTCGACAGAAGTGAGTCTGTTTTGCTCTTGATTTAGTTAGTAACAGTGATCTCTGTGGTTGTGCGCACAAAGGGAGAGAGATGGGGCCACGTTCTTTTATAAAGTAGTGAGATTCATGGGGCACTTGGGTTGGGGTATGGGCACCTCGATGTAGAGGTGCGAGCCATGTTGTTTGAGTGTGGCAGTTCGATGACGATGACATTGGTAGAATCGACAACGACACTGGTTATCTTCAGGGTGGTTTGTAAAATTCAAGTCAATGTGGAGATTGCTGGGCTGTCTTGTATTATATCGGGCCCATATTTATTATATTATTTTGATCTATATGTAATTAAGTTGGGGTTGAATTAGGAGTCTATTAGAATTCTTTATGTATATGGTTTATAATAATATGGACTAACTAGAATTCTTTATGACACTAGTGGACCCTTAGTGTTTAAGATTGTGAGACAGAAAATTAAGAGGCTAATTGGTGGAGAGAAATGAGACATGTGATGTACTATTTCATATTCAACGTAGTGAAATATTTTTTTTTTTACTCGTAGACATAGGCCGGTGTGAGTCGAATTACGTAAATTCTCAGTGTTGATTACTTTCTACTTTTTGTGCGTAGATTGTTTTCGTTCGCGTTCAGGGATTAATGTTCAAATCCCAATAAGTTTTTATATATATATATACATATATTGGTAAAATTGAGACATCTAAGAATTTTTTTCAAAATTGAAACGTGTCTTAGTTTTGTAAAATACAAAATTGTTGATTTTCTATGTTTTTAAGAATCTTATTTTTTTCTCATTTATTTGATTTCCCAAAAAACCAATTATATACGCACATGATCTCAATTTTTTTTCTTTATTGTTATAAAATTAGGATGTCTTAGTCTTGTAAAATTAAGATTCTTTTTTCCCAAAATGGTGGCCCTGTCTCAATTTGATCTGTTACAGTTTGGCGCTTCTTTTATGTGAACAGAACATCTCTTTTTTTTTTTAAGGTTATATAATATGTGGATAACACATTGAAAGAATTGAAAGAATTGAAACGGGTAAACTAGTGCTTAAAGGGTTGAACATGGTTTATCCATTATGGGGTAGTTCTCATAAGTTTTATGTTAAACTCTCACATGACACATAGCGCTCGAACTTATTCGAAACAAATAATTTGTAGGTGATTGTATCTATTTAGAGTTTATTTATAAAGTCACATATGGGTGGTTTGATCTAACACACAATAGTCTTAAGTACATCCACCTTCTAAGTAAACTCATCTCATAATTTTGATTTTCATTTTTACTTTATACACACAATAATTTAAAACCTATCCTTATAAATTCTAAAATATTACTTTGCACACCAACACCCATATTCCCTCTCAGAAAACGGGATTCTCACATCAAGATAACAAGCGCCTTCTTCTTCCTTTAGTGCCTTCAACCGTTTTGCAGTGTTTCCAGCTTTGATACCTTCAATGGGTTTGCAGTCTTTTGACACCATCTCACATTACTCTTATTGTTAAGGTATGTACTCTTTTCCATGTCTTACTATATATTAAATTGTGATTTAAAACAGAAAACAATTGTAGAAAATAGTGTTTTGAAGCCCTACAATTTAGTATTTATTACGTTAACATATTGTCTAAGCACGATATAGGTATTGTTGATACCCATTTTGTTCCACCATCATAATCCTGAATAAATACGTTGAGAATAACCGCAGAAGCCAAATTTTGATAATCTATGCATCAATTGAAGAGCACCAAGCCTCAATTCAAAAGACTAGAATCGTCTCGATAAAAGTTAATCTCGAATCAAAACAAAATCAATACTCATTGCACTGTTGATCTTGTATGACGTACACTTTTTTTTTTTTTGAGATTCCTCGTTGAAGAACCCTAGTCAAACTCTTCCTATCATACCTCGTAAAACATGGCAAGCTTCTAATCTTAAGTTTAGTCTCTATGGAATTCACATATTTTTATTTAAAAATAAAAAAACTCAGTTCAGTCATCCGATCACCTTGAATCCTTCTGACCAACTTGAATTCTCAATTGTCTCGTATAACAATCTAATTGTCTTAAATCCTTCTCAATCATCTCATGATGGTCCAATTATGTGAAATCACTGTCATTCATGTCTTACGACGATCCGATTGTCTTGAATCCTTCTTGATTTTTTTTTGTATGGCAGTCTGATTATGTCAAATCAATGTCAATCGTCTCTAATCAAAGTCGATCGTCTCTTATGAAGGTCTGATTGTCTTGAAACTTTTCGATCATCTTGTATGATGGTCTGATTATCTTAAATTTTTTTCGATCGTCGTGTATGACAATTTGATCATCTTGAATTCTTCTCGATTGTCTCGTATGGCGGTCTAATTATGTCAAATCAATATTGATCCTCTTATATGACGATCCAATCTTCACGAGGCCTCCTAGTTGTCTTGTATGATGGTTTGATCGCCTTAAATCCTTTCCTATTATCTTGTTTAACAATTCGTTCATGCCAACTCAATGTCGATCATCTCGTATGTTGATTCAATCTATTTGAAACCTCCCAATTGTTTTGTATGATGGTCTAATATTCTTGAATCACTATTTAAACCTCTTGATTCTCTTGTATGATGGTTCAATCACTTTAAGTCCTTGTCGATGGTCGTTTATTATGACCCAATTGTGTCAAATTAATGTCAATCATATCGTATGACGGTCTGATCTTGTTGAATCACACTTAAACCTCCTAACCATCTCATGTGACGATCCAATCACCTTAAATCCTCCCTCATCATCTCATATAATGATCCAATCATCTTGAATCTTTCTCAACAGTATTAGATGACGATCCAATCATTCTCGAATCATTCCTAATCATCTTGTATGAAAATCAAATATATACCGACTTGACTCGATTGTCTTGTATGAGAATATAATCTGCACCAATCATTCCTGATCAACCTAAATTCACTACTAAGAGTTTGAAAGCCACTTTGTCTTGCATCACACAACATTACATTCATCATTTTGCATGACATTACTCGAAACCCTCCTAAGGATACTACCATCCAAAAATCATGAAAATTGAATGGTGTTCAAACCTCAAAATATATCTGACAAGCCTCTAAAAGGTAGTATCAAATCCCCATACTTTGCGGTATATTCTCTTCATTACAAGCATTCATAAATCTCAATTCCCTGCCAATTTCCAAAGACACTCCAATGCCGTAGACTACCACGTTTGAAAACTATAAATACCAGTACCCTTTATCATTCTACACCTCCATGCCCTCACTACCCGGTCCCTCCTTATTTTCTCTCTCTCTCTCTCTCTCTCTCTCTCAGCCCCCGGTGTGTGGAAGCTTTATTCCTGGCATTCCAACAAGCCCCTGGCACTGTGTTTTCTACCAATTTCCTTGATACATCTACTATAAATTGTGAAGTTTTCTTCAACTCCAGTTCATTGTTACTTTAGCATGCACATTACAATAATCATGTAGTCATTGTGTCCATTTGTCGGGGTAGGAATACATATATTTTTACTTTACGCCATCACTCTACCCAATTTTCAAGCACACAAATATCCCTTTTCAAACTTTACATTGTTACTGTGCCCAGGTTTCTAAATTAGCAAATCATCTTTTTAAAAATGTGAGGTATTCTGTCCCAATTGAAAACATCCATTGAGTACAATACTACTCGTGTGCATCTCATTTACTGTTACTTTATCTGTTCATATACGCTTTTTATAGTACAAATTCATTAATGATTATTTTTTATACTTTAAATACTCAGTCATGACATGACGTTACAATGCTTATAGATTCTCACAATACCCTACTTTAAATGAAATCTCACAATAGATTCTCTCTTGAAAAGATTACTATAAACTTGGGAAATCAACAAACATTTTCAAATCTAGCCGTGGTCACGAACACTTATATTTAGCCGGAGAGAGTATATATTATAGTTGGCACTCCATTGGATCTTTTGTATAAAAAATATGAAAGCTAACATATTTTCAGCCTAAGAGAGTATACTTTATAGTTGACATTGGGTTGAATATTCTCTATACAATTAACTTCATTTGATAGAGAGGAAAATGCAAAGACCAACACACAAAATTAATAAGGGCTTTTCAGCCAGAAACTCACATCATCAACCAACATTAGGCCCATAAACTAATATTTTAGCGCGCAAGGTCCAATAAATTTAAAAAATTCATGTTCTCCTAACCACGTTTTGCATATTAGTTTGCACGAAACGATTTATAACAGCACTATTCACTACCTCTCATTTCACATTCAAAGCAAAAATCGCGCTCAACTCAACTCATTTGCAATTCAAAAAAACAGAATCTCGTTCGTCGCAAGCTCGGATTTCTACTCAAATCTAAAATCGACTTAATCAAGTCGTATCATTAAGGTTATGTTTTGTACTCATTCTTCAGTTTACGTATTTCATCTTTTTCACTTCTTCAACGAGAACGATTTTATCAGTTATTTATTTACTTTTTCAACAAGAACGAATTTATCTGCGATTTGTTCTTCATTTCATCATAAGTTTCATTCATTGAACTGCTCAACTCGTATTTCACTAAAAACACGATGATAGTAAATCGTTTCTACTCGTTTCTCAGTGTCGATATATCAACTTTGTACACTTTTACAATAAAAACAATTTATCTATGATTTCTCCTCCATTTCATTGTAAATTTTTATCAATTCAAGTAATAAACACGAATTCAATTAAAAACGTGATGATAACTACTTATTCCTCACTATACCTAACCTACTAGAACGACTTATTGTTCGTAATAGGAAGATAAACACGTATTCCGTATTGTGACTGAACAAATAAGCACATAAATTTAACTGTCTTATTTTAACAACGCGAGAAATTTAGTAAATAAATAGATAAATAAATCTGTCTTGTTTGAAAAACATAAGAAGTTATGTAAATGAACAGATAAATTTATCTGTACATTTGAAAATACATTTAAAGTGCACAGATAAAGTTATCTGTACCATTAACAGAATGTAAAAAGTTCACAGATAAATTTACCTGTACAATTGGAAGAACGTTAAAATGGCATAAATAAATTCACCTGTTTTATTTGAACAACGTGAGAAGTTAAGTAAATGAAAAGATAAATGTATCTATCTTGTTTGAAAAACGTGAGAAATTATGTAAATGAACAGATAAATTTATCTGTGCATTTGAAAGGACATTTAAAATGAACAGATAAAGTTATCTATATCGTTAAAGAATGTAAAGATATCTATAGATAAATTTACTTGTACGATTTGGAGAACGTTAAAATGGCACATATAGATTTAGCTGTTCTGTTTGAACAACGTGAGATGTTATGTAAATAAACAGATAAATTTATCTATCTTATTTGAAAAACATGAGAAGTTATGTAAATGAACAAATAAACTTATCTGTACATTTAAAAGCACATTTAAAGTGTACAGACAAAATTATCTATGTCGTTAAAGAATGTAAAGATGTCTACAGATAAATTTACCTGTACGATTTGAAGAACGTTAAAATGGCGCAGATAAATTTACTAGTTTTGTTTGAACAACATGAGAAATTATGTAAATAAACAGGAAAATATATCTGTCTTATTTGAAAAATGTGAAAAGTTATGTAAATGAATAGATAAATTTATCTGTGCATTTGAAAGCACATATAAAATGCACAGATAAAGTTATTTGTATCGTTAACAAAATGTAAAAGGTCCACAGATAAATTTACCTGTACGATTGGAAGAACGTTAAAATGGTACTGATAAATTTATCTGTCTTATTTGAACAACGTGAGAATTTATGTAAATAAAAAGATAAATGCATCTATCTTGTTTGAAAAATGTGAGAAGTTATGTAAATGAACAGATAAATTTATTTGTGCATTTAAAATCATATTTAAAGTGCACAAATAAAGTTATCTGTATCGTTAAAGAATACAAAGATGTCCACCGAAAAATTACGTATACTATTTGAAGAACGTTAAAATAGCACAGATAAATTTAACTGTGCATTTTAAATTACATTTAAATGTGCACAGATAAATTTATCTACATCATTTAAACGTTACAGATAAATTTATCTGTTCCTTTGAACTCACATTTAATGTGTTATTGTTGAACAAATAAATTTATGTGTCTTATTTAAAACATGTTTATTTAAAGCAGATAAATATATTTGTTTCTTGTTTCATTTAGAAAAATATATAGTATTATTTTCTTTAATTGAAATATATAAATTTATATACTACAGCAATGGCCAAGGTACAAGAAAAGAGAGTCCTTGAAATTACCCCAGAAAAAGAGAGTCCTAAAAAAGCAAAGATTGAGAAGATATCACCAAAAAAAGAAGAATTTAATCCCTGACCGAAAGAGAACTACGTTCCACTATACCACTCTAATATTCTCGCTGCTGTGAGACTGCTGAAGAAAATCAATTTCACTGACAAGCAAGTAACAGAATTGAATAAAACTTCATTTTGGATTTTGATTGAAGGTATTGTTACCAACAAGGTTCAGGGGTAAGATGTCAAGAAGTTTTATGACAATATTGTTTTAGTAACAAGATGATATATCTGGAAAAAATGTCAGTTTAAATTGGAACAAAAAGTAAAGAGCTGTACAGATAAAGATATCTGCTTAATCTTTAGAATCAAATCTGGGCAAACAATAATGAATCCTGTCAAGACATACGATAAAGCCCAAGAGTAAGTTCATCCAAAAAAGGTTTCCTAACTAACCGAGGATGACAGTAAATGAGCTGAAGAACCAGTTAACTGAAGCACTAAAGGGGAAAAAGAAAAACGACTATTTAGATGTTGCAAGACTACTCACACTGTACCTTTGTATGACACTTTTTTTTTTTCAACAACCGGTTCAACATTGAGCTGGGTGTTTATTGAATGTGTCAAAAGTGTCAAAGAAATGACGAAATATGCTTGGTCTACAGCAATAAAAGACTGGTTGATTTCCTCACTTGATAAAAAATGTGACAAACTGGAGACAGTTACTAATGCGTCATTGCTCTCTTGGTACATCTTTCAAACCTCTACCTATTATATTATTGAATGTCCTTCGTTTACATGAAACTAATATATCTTTATCTTTACTTATTATTGAATATGTGAGCACACAACACTTGTGGAGCCTGAAATAACACATTAATTGCCAAGAATGTTAAAATGGAGGTTGGGACAGTTGGATTCTGCTTTAAATAATGTAAAACTAAAAGATCTTGCTGCAAATCATGTAAAAATAATTTTAAATAACCACAATTGATTATACATATAAATTTATCTGTTTCTTTAAGTACACAAAACTACCAAAAGATAGATTTATCTGTTCAATTATATGCACAGATAAATTAATATGTTCCTTTAATTAAGAAAAACTACCAACAGATAGATTTATCTGTTCTTTTAAATGGGCAAAAGTAGTTAACAGATAAATTATCTGTCTTTTAGAAAAGCACATCAAAAGCATTGTCATTGAACAAGATAGATACAGTTATCTGTGTTAGGGTTGGTATACTGAAAACCATATTTTTAGTATTTAATTTTATTTTATGAGAATCTTTATGAGCAATATATGCATATAATTTCTTTGTTATGCATGGATGTCCGATATTTTATATAATATTTAATCTGGTGTGTAGAGTACGGCTTACACACAGAAGATCAGATTTTAGATTCTTACAGAATATAAATTTTATGTTCACAGTTTAGATGAAAATGGACATACCATCGGAACTATTGTGGCGCAGAGTTTTAGTAGGCCTGTCTTGTTTACGGGGAACAGATAATAGCGTCGTCTATTGCTCTGACTTTCTGTGCCAGTACACTCTGTGTGTATTGAACGGGACATTTGGGGTAATTAATTTTGTACTGACTATATAAATTAATTCACACATCAAGATTATTATGAATAATACTTATCCTCTTAATTCTGAAATAATTATTGATTTGCATATATTTAATATTCGTTGTTTTGATTCATTAGAGCGTGCGATCTTATATGGGTCTATATTTCTGGTGAGTTGGATAGCGGTATTATTTATATAGTAAATATTAATTATTGACGAAATTCACGTCCCAAAAAATTGGGATTGAAGATATCCCCTTAAAAATGTTTATAAGTTTTGATCGGGCCAAATCCTATAGATGGATTTAATTATCCGGCAGTCAAATAAGTTAAGCAGAAGGGTTTAAAGAATATCAAGATACCGATTAAATTAAATTGTCAGTACTTAAATTTAATTTATGGGTATCGAGAATCTTAACGTAGGGGGAAATGGTAACCATTTAATAACAGGAGCTCAGTGCAAGAAAGTCTTGAGATTATGGGTCATACTGTAATTATAGTTTTTTAGTGGTGTTGTGAGACCCTAACCTGATTCATTTTGGAATGATTAAGTGTTCGAGTTATCTCGTAACCTTCGGAAGGGGTTAGGTACATCTTTAGCACGTGTTCGGGTTCCGTTAAGGCACGTTTTGCTTGGTTTAAAGTTGGAAAACCAGTTTCAGCGCAGAAAAACACACTGCCCTGAGGGGTTGGCCCAGTCGACTGAACCAAGTTTTTCCAGTTCGATCGACTGAACTGGGGAGTTCGGTCGATTGAACCGTGGCGGTGGGCATTTTTGAGGTTTCCAGTAGGCTATTCGGTCGACTGGAGTGGGGGGTCCAGTCGACTGAACTGAGGATTTTGCCAGATTTTGGAATTTTTTTATAAATATCAGGCTTGGAGATATTTTGGAAAAAGTTGTTTTCTAAGCTAAGTTTCGATTCTCTCTGCCTTCTCTCGAGATTTTGAGGGGCCCGGGGCTCGATTTTTAGCAAACTGACTATGGATCCTCGATGTTGGTGCTGGGGACTTCGTATATATCCGGATAGAATTTAGTTTCGTCGAGATTTAATTTTTGAGGCGTCGAGTTTTAACCCAACGAGGTAGGATTCTAGACCTATTGCGTTATGAGGGTGATATATGTAATTGTATGATTTTTCATCGGTAAAAAATGCATCAAATGTCATATTTTTCTGGTTAAACCTTGTTTTTTTGATTGAAAGCATGTTGTTCGCTTTTCTTGGCTTATAATGCTTTATGACATGTGGTTTATGGTTTTCAAATGATTTTCTTGAAAATGGTGAATCTTGTTGGAAAATGATGGTTTTTGACAGAAATCTCAACACTCAGTGTTTCGGAGGTTTGGAGCTCGCCTTCGGGGTTAAGTCTCAGGTTTTGAAATGTTTTGTGAAAAATGGGAAAAAGCATTTTGAAAATATTTTGTTGATCTCCATGTTGATGGATGGATCTATAAACATGTATAATGTATAATTTTGAGGAAATATTTTCGTAGTTGAGCTACGGTACTACTTTTAGAAGATTATCTAGATGTACCGGGATGACGTGTATTTGGCACGAGTTGCCCTTGGTGAAAGCCTTGAAACGTGCGCAGTATATGTACCTTTGTTATCCTTCGGGGTAGTTTTCGTAAAGAAGGTCGATTTGGGTGCTCTTTGCCCTCGGGTTGTTAGGCACGTAAAGTTAACTTTTATGTCGTGGTGTTTCGTATAGAATTTGTCATTACCTAGCAGGTCTTAAGTGGTTCAGGACTAGGGTAATGGGTAGAGGTCTATAGTTGCTACCTGTGTCCTTGTGGCAGAGTCGGTACATAGGATCTCTCTCTTCTTATTCTGCGATGGTACATTCTGCGATGGAACAATGTTTTGATTACTGTTTTTCCTCAACTATGATGGTTTACTTGCATTATTTACAAATTTATGGGTTTAAGGATAGAAATAGGGTTTTATGATAATAAAACCATTTGGGAGGCTTGTGTTGGCCTGATGGAAAAACTTATGGGTTTTTGGATGAAAAATCTTTTGGTTACTGTTTTTCTTCAACTGTAAAATGTGTTTTGCATTGTATAAATGCCTAGTTCTGAAGAAAAAACTATTTTGGAGGTTTGTGGGAAACTTGGGATTTTATGGCGTAAAACCTTTTGGCTCTGTAGTTAAGTTAGCTCCCATTATATGATATGCATGGTTTTGAGGACGGAAATATGGGGTTTTATGAAATAAAATTATTTTGCGGCTCATGTTAGCCTGATGGAAAACTTGTGATTTTGGGTTGGAAAAACCTTTTTGGCTCCTGTGGTTGAACCCGTATGCTTGTGATTGCATATTTTCTGCTTTACAGTTTTATTGTCTTTTTTTATTGAGCTTCGGCTCACGGTGTGGAATTTTTCTGTAAAACTATTTTCAGGTGTTGATGTGGATGAGGAGTAGCTATGGTGGTGCCCGCGGTGGTGAAAGACTTTATAGTTTTTCTTTTTGGTATGCCTGTCCCTAAATGCAAGTTTTGTACGTCATAAGGCGATATACTTATGCATATTATACAGGATGTTTTCTGTTTATGAGAGATGCATATTGGGTTTTCATTTAGTTTCAACAGGTGGATTTGAATGTATGAAAACTTATTTTTATAAAGCTGGTGTTGGTGGTTGTTCGGTGGCTTTTCACGTGACCCTGGTTTTTGGAGCGTGACAAGTGTGAACTGTAATTCATATTTTATGGAAATTACAGAAATCGTTGTATGACTTTCCATAATTGCAAAACCCTATAGTAGATGTGTGTGTTCCATTAGAAGTCTAACTCATAATTACTCATCAGGTCTCTACTGTAGCCCTATACATACGCGGGTAAGCTGAACCAGTTTGAGATTGATAATTCATGTCTCGTATATCATTATTATTATGATTTTATTTTTGTCTTTAAAAAATTTAAATATATCGAGATTCTGTCGGTACAAATTTTGCGAGAATCGTAACCCACACTACGTTCGAGGATTGCGTAAGAAAATACAGTAGAAGATTGGATAGGAGTTTTAACTCAGAATTAAATCGTAGTTGAAGAATCGATTGACAAAAGGTATTCTTCTAAATTAACTTTGGTTGCACGGGTTTATTTTTAATCGGTCGATGTTTAATTCTTTATCTGGAGCCTGTTTCGTCGTTTACCCGTCCAGTTAATTTTTTACCAAAAATCGTTTTACAAAAACAATGATCTTGGTAGTTTTGCCTCCAACAAATTGGTATCAGAACTGTTTTATTTTTTATTTACGGTTATCGGGTGTGACGTTGGGATTTGGGGGTTAAAATTAGAAAATTCAAAGATATTTTAAAAAATATTTTAAACACCTTAAAAACCAAATATTGAAATTTTCTTTTGTTGAAAATAGAGTTGCCACTTAGTTTTTGAGAAAAATTAAAAAAAATAAAATTAGCTACTGATCTTGAAAACGTTAACCAAAGAAAACAAAGTTCGGGGGTTAAAATACGAATCAGGAAAGGTGTTAGACACTCCGTTCGCCCAACCGTAAGGTTGACCTCTACTAATCATCATTGGTTTTTTAATATAATTTCTCAAATGCATACAAATAAAGAAAATTGGGGTGAAGAGAGAATCAAGTATAGAAAAATATATAAAATATGTACATAACACTCCAAAACAAATAAGTGTCAAAAGAAAAATCATAAATCCTATAACATGCAATTTCTATCTAAAGAATACATGAAGTATACCCACATGTAATTTCATGAAAATTAATTAAACTAGTATGGTTTAAATGAATAGACTAAAGATATTAAAATAACCTAAAAATAATTTACTACAAAATGAATTAAACTACTTTAAACATGCATTTAAAGAAAATAACCAAAATAAGCATAACATTCATTTAGAAAAAAAAATGAACATGATAAGTACAAAAAATAAAAGATGTACAAAAATTTTATATTTTAAAAGAAAGAAAGTCTACTAACAAAAATAAGTGTGTTTTAACAAAAAATGGTTTAAAGATTTAAAGAAAATAAAAGAAAATTTTATAAAAGAAAAATTTATACTAAGAATAAGAAAATTAGAAAATATTTATTGAACTAATGAGAAGGAAAGCTAACTATTTAAATTTTAAAATGGATAAAAAAAATAAGAAGAAAAGAAAATTACATTTAAAGAATTAGAATTAGATTAAAAGATTTTTGATGATTTTTAGAATTAATAAAAAAAAAAGATGATGAAATAAAGTTATAAGTAAATAAAGCTAGAAAAAGAAAATAAAGAATGAACTTTATAGGAAAAATAAATACTAACGTTAAAGGAAAGAAAATACTAATAAAGAGAAAAATAAATTAGCATTAAGAGAAAAGAAAAAAAAATTGAACATTATAAAGAAATTTAAAATTAGTAATGAGAAGAAAATGTTAAAGAAAGAAATTATACTAATATAAAAGAGAAAGGAAAGAAAATAAAAAATAAATGTTAGTAAAGGAGTATTAAACTAATATTATAAGAAAAGAAAAGAAAAAGAAAGAAAATGGTACATTAAAAAGAAAATCAAAGCGACATTACGAGGGAAAAAAAAAGAAATAAAATGCTAAAAAAGAAAATTACACTACTATTAAAAAAAGAGAGAAAGAAAAAGAAAAAGAAAGACTAATAATGGAACTTTGGATATTAAAGAGAAAGAAAAATAAATATTAAGAAATTAAACTAATACTAGTAAGGGAAACTACATTAAAAAAAAGAGACAATAGAATAAACTAGTAAATAATATTAAACTAGCACTAGAAAAATGAAAGAAACCAAAACGTAATTATTTAAGTGTCAAATATGAATATAGTATTGGCAACTATATTCATATGTGTGTAAGTGCATTATGGTAACAATTAACAACGTTGATTACTTGTAATTGCCAAAACATATTAGTACTATTTTAATTATTTAACGAAAGAAAAAAAATAATAAATGTGTTAAGTGTGAATGTGAGAAAATTAGTTAACTAAACAATTAAAGAAAATAATCGAATTATATGAAGCAAATAAGATTGACTATGTAAATAAAAAGAAGAAATGTGAATTGAAATTAAAAATTAACCCGATCACTCTAAGAGAGAGGAAGTGGAATTTAGAAAAATCAGAGATCTAAGCAAGATACCTAGATTGCTGGGGAATCCTCAAACGTACGCCGGGGTACGGTATTTATAGAATTCTTTAACCGATGACAATTTGACACATTTTGGGACACGTCAGGCCATTTGAAGTTGGCGGCCGCCACAATGCAAGTTGGCGGCCGCTGGGTTGGAAAAGGTACCACAAGGTTCTATTGGCGGCCGCCACATTGTGAGTTGGCGGTCGCCATGTTTAGTTGGCGGCCGCCATTTTTGGCTAGGGTTTCCAAGAGGTTCTATTGACAGCCGTCACAATGAACATGGCGGTCGCCACTTCGGACAATGACTTGGGCAACAAGTTATCGATGGTTTGGTACAATTTCATTGGTTTCAGAGATTTTGAAGGTTTTTGATAACTGGGTTCAAATACCGAACTTGGATCAACTCTTGAGGATCGTACTAAGGCACTATTGCTCATATTTTCATCATCGAATTCGCCTAAGATTAGGCGAGGTCAAATTGAAGTGTCTACAGTTGCCCCTCTTTGATATAACTTACATAGCAACGCATAATGCAAGTTATGTCAAAGTTCCAGAGACAGCATACATTTGACAGAGCCGTCAATCTTAAGGCCACACATATGATGTTGGTCGCACTCGAATTTTCACTGAGCTGCCTATGTACCCCTTTTGTTAGGGATCAAACCAGAGCGTAGTTCATAGGGCAAAATGCAAATATGTAATGATAAGAAACATGATGTGAATGCTAACATGATGTAGACATTTACATTGTAATGCAGATATAATGCAAGAAGGCTCTGAAGTCATAACATAGATCGATAAGGAGATCAATCAGTTTTAGGTCATGAAAGGACTGATGAGTCAGTTTATGGTCATGAGGAGGACCAACGGGTCAGTTTATGGTCGTGAGGAGGATCGACGAGTCAGTTTAGGGTCATGAGGAGGACCGACGGGTTAGTTTAGGATAGTCGTGAGGAAGACCGACGGGTCAGTTTAGGATAGTCGTGAGGAGAATCGACGGGTCAGTTTATGGTCTTGAGCATGACCGATGAGTCAGTTTAGGGTCATGAGGAGAACCGGTGAGTCAGTTTAGGGTCATGAGGAGGACCGACGAGTTGAACATCGAACTAATAGGTCAGGTCAAGATCTAAGAATATGGGATTTAGAGAATCGAAAACGAGACTTTAAATGATCAGGAGCCAAACTACGGCCGAAAATTGAATTTATCGGGGAGAAAGATCGTAAATTAAGAGGTAAAAATTCGGAACATGGCGTAAAAAGTAATTAAAATCCTAATTACGGCTTAAATTTATCGGGAATGAGTAACTGCAAAAGATAGGGGTAGAAAAGTTTAAAATTTATTATTTGCTTAACAAAGTATTCTTGAAAATGCATACAAAATAATACATATGAGGTTAATATAAAAAACACACAAAAATTAAATTATTTATGTATATTTTTATTTTATTTTATTATTTTTAAAATTATTTTTTCTAGTAAAAATAAAGAGAATATAATCTATACACATAAATAGAAATTAAAATGCATACAAATAATAAAACAAGTGAAAACACATATTAAAAACCCCAAACAGCCCCTAAAAATCCTAAAATAACCACAGCCACTGAAAAGACCGTTGACAAGTGCCGTTTCCCTTCTGACATGGCGGCCGCCGCCTCCAAAACCCTTCGAACCTGGCGGCCGCTGGGTTCAAATCCTTCCAACATGGCGTACGCCATGTGTCTTTTCACAAACTTGGCAGCTGCCATAATCAAAGTTGGCGGCCGCCACTTTCAAACGCGTATAAGGGTCGTTGAGGCGCGCGGGGTGGATTCATTTGCTCATATCTCTTTCTCTCTCTAGCCTCTTGTTCTCTCTCGACTTCTCTTTGCTTCTCCTTTGCTTTCTCGCTTCTTCTTGTTCTTTCCTGCTACTTCTTACGATGTTCACATTACTGCTCGTGGTTCCATTTCTCTTCATGGCGGGCTCAGGCCAGGGAGATGATGACTTAGGGGCATGGCAGGGTCCTGCTGCTGCCGGGAGTTCCACTATGGGGGCGCTTAGGGATACGACTACTAGTCAGTCCGCCAGCGGTGTTACTTCTACTCAGCTTAGCGCTGCGATGGACGCTCTTTTGCACGAGGCAGAGCGTGCTTCCCGCCAGGCGGCCGAGGAGGAGGCACGGGCAGCTGCTGACGCTGCTGCAGAGGCTGCGATGGTCGACTTTTTGGATCCAGACGCTGGAGAGGGTAACCCAGCACCATTCGACCCACATTCCTACGATCCAGTCCCTCATCGCATAGTTTCCCATGGGATGAGATGCTACGAGCCTCCTACAGATTCCATTACTGTTGACGTATTACTGCGGGAGCCTAACCATCACATTTCTCATCAGCAACCTTCGGTACGCTCTCTATCTTTACCATTTTAATACCACAGTATGTTTAAATCTCAAATATAGACGCATGCCTAGAATCTCCATATGACTTGATATGATGGTGATGATTGATGATTTTATTTTGATGTCTTGAATAGATGATGATGATTGTTAGATGATGTTGGAATTTGATCTTAGGTACCTATGCAACGGAGATTAAAACAGCAGAGACACTAGGACTTTGAACAAACAATAAGAGTGGATGATAATAAAAAAAAATTTTGAATTTTATAATGAGAAAAACATAAATCTGGGGGGAAAATTTATTTATATATTTATTTTTTTGAGGAATCTTAGAGAATTAAGAAGATTTTTTCAAAGTCCTAGAAAAGTTTTAGGAAATTTTTTTAGAAAATCTTAGAACCTTGAGAAAGATCTTTAAGAAAATCCTAAAAATTTTAGGAAGATATTTTTTTTTTAGAAGAATGGTTGACGCAAAATGATAAGGATTGCCTGATGCGCTAGGGGTTACGATTACTAGGATGCGTAGAAATCACAAACCTAGGGTTAGGGTGCCTAGTTTTCTAGGACTCGAAAAGAAATCGGGGGGTCGTCACTTACACACGGACCTAGAGTCAGGGTGCCTAGTTTCCTAAGGCTTGGCCTTAAGATATTTTTTTGCATTTTCCCCACTCGATATGTTCTTGATATAATGTCTTCTCTTTATAGGCTGGTCACTATGTCAGAGGTTTCGAAGGATCTGCCTCTGGGGAGGTGTTGGAGTGGTATGATGCCCTCCTTGCTCTCAGCCGGGCCATTATTGATGCCTCTGACTTTGCTCGATTCATACCCATGTTGGGTAGGACGAGCAATGACCAGATCTGGTTGGCGACCCTGGCTGAGCGATGGTGGGATACCTCCAACACTTTCCACTTCATCTCTTTCGAGGCTACTTTGACGCCTCCGGACTTTTCCATGATTACCGGCATCCGGGTCGGTGGAGCGCCCATTCCCTTCGATCCATCTGTAGCTCGGTCTACTAACGCGTTGCAGTACTTCCTTGGAGCCGTCCCCGCACAGATAGACAGAGACCAGGTTCGATACACCTGGTTCGTTGAGTGCTTCCGTCACTTCCACTGCTTCGAGCCCCGCCACTTCGAGTGGGTAGCCCATGGTTTTTTGATGTACATGTTTGGTGCCTCCCTGTTTTCGAATAGGGAGAATACCATTCATTTTCATTACCTCGGTGCTCTTGCTCATTTGGATCAGGTTTCTTTATATGACTGGGGAGGAGCTACTCTAGCCACCCTCTATAGATTCATACAGACATTGACCCGGTTCCCCCAGTAGCTCAGTATGGGGGGATACTATAGGGTCTGGGAGGTATGCTTTTAGTCTTCTGCTCATCTTTCTTTATTTTTCGTTATGCATTACCTGCTGACTGACAT
>JAOTRH010015555.1:0-20937 GCA_034768845.1 Heliamphora exappendiculata | reverse complement strand
TGCCATTTCTCATTGCATGATATATATATATATATATATATATATATATATATATATATTCTATCATCTAGTTTATTTAATTCAATGTCATTTATTCACATTTGTTCATTTTCAATTTACTCATTAATTTAATATTGAACCGAAGCCACGACAATCTCAATCGCAAATCCAAATCACTACCACGACAATCTCAGCCATGAATCCATATCACTACCACGACAATCTCAGCGTGAATCCAAATCACTACCACGACAATCTCAACCGTGTAGTCACAACCATCAGTTCATTGTTAAATTAACTATTCATTTTGTATCAATTCCATTAATTCAATATTGAACTGAAGTCACAACAATCTCAGCTGTGAATCCAATCACTACCACGGCAATCACAGCCGTGTAGTCACAACCGTGACAATCTCAGCCGCGTCCGTTTTACGGGGGCTAACCCAAGGGAACACGGTACCCATCTTGCGCAAGTTTTCTATTTTTTACCGCGGAGCTGTGCAAGCCCAACTTATCAACATCTACTATCAGTTCAATATTTAATCAACTATGTCAACATTTCATAATCATTTCATTATTTATTAATAACCTGGGGTCCATCTCCCATTCCAATTTCAGAATCACGCCATTTTTAATCATACCTTTAAACATCACATCCTCATTTTCATTTCTGTATCATAAGTTTCAAATTAAATCTTTCCATCATTTCTCTTTTTGTTACCAATTTAACAATCACTACCCTTTATGTTGTAGATCGTTCCATTACCTTCCAAGTCTTCTCATTAGATTTCAATCATAGCTCATAAATCACATTATCAAATTCTAGTCAATACTCATCAAGTCACAACTTTGATTGCCCATAGGAATCCAAAGTGTAACATATATAATTAGTCAATGACCCTTGTATTATACACAATCTTGGATTCAAACTTTATTATAACACCCACTTCGGTTTCTATACAAAGTTCTCACATCTTCAAGATAAACCACACATTCAATCTTTATTTTATGAATTATATCATTCCAACATTTAATTTTATAATAAAGAAGGTTCACTTTCTTATAAATAAAATCACAAATTTCAATCCAATAATAAATTCCCAAATTTTGATTACCATTTAAATACTCTCACAACAATTTAATGAATCAATTAAAATCGCCACTTTCATACATTATATCTTCATCAGTAAACTCTTTTTTTTCCCTAATGGTCACAAAACACGACTTAGGTTACAACTCTTCACATCAACCAATTAATTCTTTGAATTGATTTCATACTATGGTTCACCTAATTACTAGTCTAATATATACACTTAAAGCCCACCAATTTTAAACTCAATTATCACAAATTTTCTACGTACTATTCATATAATTTAAAGGTTAGTCAAACCAACTTAGATTCATTCAAAAATGACTCATAAATTAATCAAAGTAAATCGATTCTCACTTCACATGTCATATACAGCATTTAATAAATTTTTACATTCTAATTAATTTAGCTTCAATAGGATCCAAGCTTCACCACAAGCCCAATTAAGATATAACCACCATTCTTCTTATTTATCAAGTTTAGATAATCGTAAGTTAACTAAACTTTTGATAAAAATACCGAGCTTCCTAATTAAACTTAGGTTTAATCTTCCAATAATCTATCTACAAATCACAAGAGTCAATTAATTCACCTAAAGTCTCAAATTCTATCATTATGTCAAGTTATTATATAGATCTCTCCATAAATCACTAGTTTATACTACAAGTTCGTAATTCAAGTTGAACCCCAAATTTTGTGAATTAAATCCAACTTCTTGATTCAACAATCTATACAAAAACACAAATTTGGATTCTCTTATGGCGTCTCAAGGATTCCAAAACCAAATCTATATGCTCATAATTCTAGATAAGGGTTAAATAAAAGTTCACTTATCTTTAAAGTATTCTATGAATTTAACTCCAATTTCCTAAATCTCTACTTTACAAGCTTTAAAACAACACCTTACTATCCCAATTTTAGCACGTAATCCACTTATACCATTTCAAACCGCCAAATCAAGATCTCAGTTGGGATTTTCATAAATTATCCAACTATTTAGTGTTTTAAGGATTTAATAAAAAATTCAACACATATTTTAACAAAATATCATAAGCTAGTCAAAATCCTACCTGTCGAAGCCTCCAGAGATTCGAATTTCGCAACACTCCCCAAAGCCCAAGGTCTCGATCATCCTCAAATTCAGCTCTTCGGGGCTTCTAATTTTCTATCTTGCTTCACTTAATGTTTGAAAATAAGCTTGCCTTCGAGCTTTGATGCGCCAACAATGGCGGGAAGAAAAGAAAACCATGGAAGAAGATGAAGGGATCAGCGTGGTTGGGGTTGGGGTTGGGGTTAGGGCATGTTTGACTCTCCAATTGTGCTATTAATCTCACTAATTCATGGTTCAATCAAAGAAATGGCAGAAATCAAAAAAAGAGAGCAGCACACAGTGTCACCGAAATAGGGGATGGAGAAGAGCCGCAAAGAGGAGGAGTTTTTGGGTTGGTTTATTTCCTCAATTCTCACGTGAGTCCACAATTTTCTAAAACTGAATGAAGTTTGGACCATAGGGGCTCTGTAACGGAGAAAACTAAAAATGGAAGAGAAGAAGAAGATAGCAAAGTTGGCGGGGGCTTGGGTTGTGGTCACCAGACGGGATGGGCGGGGGAGGTGGCGCCAATACTCTCTGTGATGTGGCGAAGGTAGTGCGGCTTGCGCCTTTATCTTCTCGCTCTGTCTCTCTCTTGATCTCTCTCGATCTCTCTCTCTTTTTCTGCGTTTCTCCCGAAGCTTCCGAAGCTTCTGCTAAGAGGCTTTTTCATTTTTCATTTTTTTAATCTTTTATACCATCAACTTTCTAATTCATCCTCAGTTTGATTTTTATTTAATTCTAATTTATATTATTAAGTTTTCGGACCCCATAAATCACCAATTGTCCCCATAAATCTTAATTATGTAAAAAATAATTAATCAATTAAATAAAAACGTACTAGGTCACTACAAAAGACATGAATCATGAAGATCATATTTAGATGGCTAAGATACATGGAGCAAGACAAAAACTAAGAACACAAGATAAGGACTTGAATGACTTGAAGATTTTCTAAGTGTAAATACATTACGACCTATGTAAGTTCACATACTATTGGTTATATGCGTGAAAGCTCAGAGGAGACTTTAGATGGACCATAGTTTTGTTAAATATTTCATGACAAATCATTTTCAAAGTATAAAATGTGTTTTAAAATGTTTCAAAAGAAATTCGACCAAAAATATGCAAAAAGTGTTTGAAGAAAATTGACATACCTTCACTATTTTACTTATAACTTTTGTACAAATTGAATTTTGATTTGAGGCTTGAACTATTGAAAAGTAGACTTATGGGGCTTCAATTTAAACATAATAATGACCCTATTTGGAGTTCGAATGAAGGAGATATGATCATTTGAAATCGGAAAAATAGTGCATTCAAAGATAGTCGGCTGAAAGCCCAAGTCAGTCGACTGAACCATCAATTTTAGTCGACTGAAATGCTTCTAGAAGTTCAAATTCATGGTTCATTGAGGCTTAGTCGACTGCATCTCTTGGTCAGTCGATTGAACTTGCCAGAAACTCAAATTTGGGCTGCAACGCAAGTTTAAATTTTTCTTATTTAGCCCAATGGCTAGTACATATTTTTGGCATATAAATACTACCCTTAAGCCCCTAAAATTATATAGACAAGCTCCCATTCCTACTCTCTCATAAGCATTAAGTTTGTGCTTCAAATTCTTCATTTTTATGAATTATTTTTCAGAGAAAATCTTAAAATTCTTCTATTGAGATTTTCACTTGTATATCATTTGGAGTGAACATTAGTGTGCTTCAATTGTATTTATTTGCTCGTTGAAGGAGCTGATTCATTGTACAATCCAACTTGCACTCTTTTCTTATATTCTTGTTGTAACTTGATAAGGTAATTCTCAAGAGAGGCCACTCTACTTATTGAAGGAGAGAGAAAACTCTACCTATAAGGAGAGACTTGAGAAGGGGATATTTTCAAGAGAGACCGTTCCGCCTACTGAAGGAGTGTGTACTTGAAAATGGAACATTCTCAAGAGAGGCTACTTTGCCTATTTGAAGGAGAGAAGCTGCTCCGCCTACTAAAGGAGTGTTAGTGAAAATTCTCATAGCTGTTGGCTTGAGGCAAGGACGTAGGTCGGTGTGCTGAACCTTGTAAAAATCTTGGTGTCGTATCTCTGTAACTCTATCTCTTTAATTCCGTGCTTTAAATTTCATATCTACTTGAAATTATTTGTTAGAGAATACTTGTGGACGATTTGGGATTGCATGTTTTAATTCGTCAAATCTTCTTGGCATAAAATTTTTAAATAGCTAATTCACCCCTTTCTGGAATTGCACCTACACTATCATTACCTAATCCTCTAGGGCTTGGGAAAAACCTAAAGATCGTCTCACGAACTTAGGACCTATACAATGCTTTGCATATGACTAGGAGTTTAGAAGAGAGGGATGCCTAGTCCTCTAGAGCTTAGGAAAACCCTAAGAATCGTCCTCTAGGATGCCTAGTCCTTTAGGGCTTGGAAAAAAAGGGATGCCTAGTCCTCTAGCGCTTGAAAAAGATTAAGTATCGTGTCACGAACTTAGGACCTAGACAACGATTCGCATATAATTAAGGTTTGAAATAGAGGGTTACCCGGTCCTCTAGGGCATGGGAAAAACCTAAGGATTATTTCACAAACTTAGGACCAAGACAACGCTTTACATATAACTAGGGTTTTAGAAGGGAGGGATGCCTAGTATTCTTGGGTATGAAAAAAACCAATGGATCATCTCATGAACTTATGACCTAAACAACGCTTCGTATATAACTAGAGTTTTAGAAGAGAGGGATGCCTAGTCCTCTGGGGGTTTGGAAAAACTTAGGAATCATTTTATGAACTTAGCACCTAGAGAATGCTTCGCATATGACTAGGGTTTTAGAAGAGTGGGATGCTTAGTCTTCTAGGGCTTAAAAAAAGGGGATGCCTAGTCTTCTAGGGCTTGAAAAAAATTAAGGATCATTTCACGAATTTAGGACCTAGATAACGCTTAGCGTATGACTAGGATTTTAGAAGAGAGGGATGCCCAGTCCTCTAGGGCTTGGAAAACCTAAGAATCGTTTCACGAACTTAGGATCTAGACAATGCTTTGCATATGATTTGGATTTTGGCAAAGAGGGATGCCTAATCCTCTAGGGCTTGAGAAAAAAGGGATGCCTAGTCCTTTAGGGCTTGAGAAAGATGGTCGCCTAGTCCTCTAGGGATTAGAAAAAAGGGATGCCGAGTCCTCTAAAGATTGGACAAAAAAGGGATGCCTAGTCCTCTAGAGCTTGGAAAAAAGGGATGCCTAGTCCTCTAGAGCTTGGAAAAAATGGATGCCTAGTCCTCTAGGGCCTAAAAAAACCTGAGAATCGTCTCACGAACTTAGGACCTAGACAGTGCTTCGCATATGACTAGTGTTTTGAAAGAGAGGGATGCCTAGTCCTCTAGGGCTTTGAGAAAAATCTAAGGAACGTCTCACAAGCTGAGGACTTAAACAATGCTTCGCATATGACTAGAGTTTTAGAAGGGAGGAAAAGAGGACATGGAGTGAGTGGCGATCCTTGTTGCTTCCTTCTTATTTTCTTTTCCCTTTTATTTCTTGTACATGGAGGCCTGCGTGTTTATTTCTTTACTTCGGCATGCGTTTCAGCAGATACACTTGATACACTGCACTTGTATACACTGCTGTTTGATTGGAACAGGCCTTCGTGCCTTTATATTACGCTATGTTCACTGTGGATGCTTGTCTTTTTTTCATACATATGAAAACATGTTTTCGATCACTCAAATCCTTTACTATGCATGATGTATGTTTGTGAGTTGAAAACTTACCTTGTGAGCCTATTTTTGTGTTGTGAGTTGCTTATAGGTTCCTTGCAAGGATGCTAGCAAGAAAGGGAAGTGTTGTCAAAATCTTTACAGAAGACAAAGTTGACGTCGTGAGGAAATATCTCATGGTCCTGATGTTTGAAAGGTTTATGGTCTAAAAGATTGGAGTTCATCGCCGTGATGTTCGATGGTGGAGCTTTTTGGTGCAAAAATCAAGGCTGATTCTGTGGTCTTCCCTTTTTTGGCACTATAAAGTGGGCAACTGTACCAAACCACACTGCTATGCATATTTTTACACTTTTCTTGCTTTCTTCTTGGCCCACTCTTATAATAACTCCCTATTGGTTTGGATGGACGATTTCTCTCTGGTCGAGTGCAAGAACTTCCTCAACTTTGGCTTAGATGCTCTATTCTCTTTACGAACGACGAGGATTGATTAGCATCTTCTTTGAGGAGCAGCCCAGCTGTGGGACCCCGAGGTACATGATTTTGTTTTGGAGCTCTATTCTCTTTACGAACAACGAGGATTGATTAGCATCTTCTTTGAGGAGCAGCCCAGCTGCGGGACCCCGAGGTACATGATTTCGTTTTGGATACGAGGAGTTGTGTCCAACAATAAAGGACTTTTTTGCTATTCTTGAGATTTTGAGCCGAGAGGAGATCATAGTTCCTACGCCTTTGTCGAGTTCCAAGGATTGGTTGGTGCGGCTTCGTGGCTATTCCAAACGCGAGGCTTCACTTGTTACTCATGATGGAATTCTTGATGTGGTTCAGATCATTGATTGATTTCGACCCCTTCAGCTCCAGCGTTGTTATGCTCTTTGTATCTGGCCATTTTCTTTTGGGATCTTCTGAGGGATGGGCTATTTTTTCTTTGGTGGATGTGGCTCATCAGGTCCATGAGGGTCGGGATCCTGTCCCATTAGTCCTTGCCAAGACGCTCCTCGATTTTGATGCAATCGATATCGAGGGTGCCCCTTACTTCGCCGATAGTGCTCTCCTACTATAAGTAGTCTCTCAGCTCTTCTTTTTCTATATTTCTCTCGTGTTTTTTCACTCAGCTCTTTTTTTTCATTATTCTCTAAGATTTTTCGACTCAGCACTCCTTTCCTATGTTTTTCTGATATTATTCCGCTTTGCTCTCCTTTTGTGTTTCTCTCAGATTTGGTTGATGGAGAAGGTGAATCTGCTAGAGAAGCCCGTATCTGACAGCTACAGTGTGAGGACCTTTATTTGTCGTCAAGTTTATCACATGTGCTCCACCAAGGTTGCTTGGAAGGATTACCTGAGTTCTCTGACCAGAGAGGACAACTTCTAGCTATGCTCCTAGTTGAAGATATCTTTCATGACCACTGCCACTATGGGTCACTCGAGGGTTTTGTTGGTCGGCTTGAAGCTGTCCACTTTTTATCATCCTTATCGCATCCTCTGTCAGCTCGGGTGAACTTAGATTCGACCTGAGACTGCTGTGAGCCATCTGTATAGTTCTCCGCATCGAGCCCCCTTTTTGGGTCAGTACCAGCGGGTTTTTTTGGGTAATTAGTACCAGCAGGTTTGGCGTTCTTGACTGAGGATTCCATTCCGTAGAGTGTTTGATAGCATGCTTTCTAAGGATTACAAGGCTTGACTTGGGATAGAATTAGAGAGCAGCGCAAGACAAAGAGGAGAAACAAAGAGGAGAAGGACTTGACTTTATTTTGTTGTACCTCAATATTTTGTTTTCTTTCTCCTCTCTCTTTTTTGTTTTAGCTTTTTAGAATGAAGACTTGCGAGCCTCTCCTGTTTTTAGAATTAACTGAATCAGTAAAATTTTTTAATGAAAGTTTCTCCGCTTCTAGTCTGTGATATTTTTGAAATTGTTTTTTAGATTTTTATTTTTAAATATAATTAATTTATTAGAAAAACTTGAAGTAAGATTTTACATTGATTGACTGCTTGAAACATGATTACAGAGGAGAGCACCAAACAAAGGTTTGGGCTGAACTTCTGACAGAAGTTGCCTATGTATACCGAAGAAAGGAATCAGGTCATAACGTAGTTCAAGGCATGGCTTACACTCGGGTATTGGCACTCTTCTTTTCAATGACTTAACTTTTGCCAAGGTCTCCTTTACGGGTTTTTAGTCTTGCGGGCTACTTTAACTTTTTTCTGGGGTGCCTTTATGTTTTTCAACCAAGTGAGCTTTTCTTTTTATTTTTATTTTTCTCTTAGGAATAAAACCTCTTGGGTTGACCTGAGTTGATTGGCATAGAAAAGATAATCCCATCCAGATCCATAAGAATAGTTGCTCCTTCTGTCATCAAGGTTTTGATAAGATAAGGCCTAACCTAATTAGGTTTGAACTTACCCCTTGGGTCGAAGATTGGGGCTTTGTTCTCTTTGAGAACCAAATCATCTTTTTTCAAAATTTGAGGCTTAACCTTCCTGTTAAGTGCTTGAGTTAATCTCCTCTAATACCCTTGAATTTGAAACAGCACTATAAGCCTCCTTTCGTCAAACAAGAGTAACTCTTTGAATATGTTCCTCTACCATTCTGGCTCAGGAAAGCTTCTTTCAGCCATTATTCTTAGAGACAAGATCTCCAATTCTATGGGTGAAACTGCTTCCATCAACGTTTGGTATCCCCAAAGTGCAAATAGTAGCTTTTCTGGCCAGTTCTTGCTGCCCTCTATTGCCTTCTATAGGATCTTCTTCACATTCTTGTTTGCAGCTTTCATAACCCCATTGGTTTGCAGTTTGTATAACGAAGACTTACGACTAACAATTTGATATTCCTTCAAGACGTCTAAAACCTCTCCTTCAAAGCGAGATCCGTTGTCAAAAATTATCTAATGTGGAACTCTATAACGACATATAAGATTTTTTTGATGAATCTGGCTACTTGGGAGGCCTTCAAGATTGAGTAGAGGCAGCTTCAACCTATTTTGTGAAGTGATCGATTGCTACAAGGATAAATTTGTGTCCATTTGATGCCTTAGGCGTAACTTTTCCTTTCATGTCGATTCCCCAAACTGAAAAATGTCCACGACTGAGGTTTGTGTGGATTTGGCATTTTCGACATCTCCGAACGAACTAGTGACAGTCCGTTGCCATCGTCATCCAAAAGTATCCATGGCGCAGAATCTTCATCATCATCCCACTCATGTGAGGTCCGCAAACTCCTTTGTGAACTTCTCTCATCAACTCGTGTCCTTTTTTTGTGTCAACACAGAGTTTATTATCTCCTAGATATATCCCCTCTTATACAGTCTTCCTCCACATATTACAAATTGTGCAGCAAGCCTCTGGATTGCTCTATGATCCTTTTTGGTAGCTTGGATAAGACACTCCCCTTTCTTAATGAAATTCCTAATGTTGTGATACCATGTTAATCCATCATTAACTTCTTGGGTAGCAGCAATATTATCAATTGCGGGTGTATCTCTTTGCTGAATCTCCAAAGGTTTTATCCTTACTCCAAGCGGTATGTCCATCATTGATGCCAAAGTAGCCAAGGCCTTGGTGAACTTGTTTTGTAATCATGGAACATGGGTGAACACTACACTCTCAAAGCAAGGAATCATTAACTCAAGTTCTCGGTGATACTCGATCAACTTTTCTTCTTTAACCTTTCACTCTCCTTTTGCTTGGGAGACGACCAAAGATGAGTCTCTTTGACCTCTAATTTTCTTGCTCCTAGTTCCAAGGAAACTTCCAATCTGGTTAAGCAAGCTTCATACTCGGCCTAATTGTTAGTGACTTCGAAACTTAACTTAAAAGCCAAAGGGATATGTGAATCATGGAGAGTAATCAAGGTATCTCTATCCCGTACCCATATTGGTTCGAAGCTCCGTTAAAGTACAAGGTCCACAGATCCTTTTCAATTTTCAACACTTGTTCATCGAAAAACTCAAATTCGGACTCTTCTTTTCCTTCAATAGGGTGGTTGGCTAAAAGTTCTGCAACGACTCTCCCTTTTATGGATTTTCTTGCGACGTACAGTAAGTCGAACTCAGCTAGCATGAGTAACCAACGGGCCAGCTTCCCTGTCAGTGCTAGCTTATCGAAGAGGGTATATCCTTGAGATCAGAGCAACTCGGTATGTTAGCATGTAATGACGTAATTTCATGGATACCTAAACTAGCTTCCAACTAGTCTTTTTCAAAGGTGTATGCCAATGTTTGCATTTTTTCATCATTTTGCTTAGGTAGTAGATAGCTCTTGGCTTTATCTTCTTAAGCGAGCAAGAACATAGGTTCATAGGTTCACGGTTCTGGTGGCGACAAGACTAAAGGGTTTTACAAATACTGTCATATAGCATCGAAAGCATCCTAGCATTGTTGATCCCATCGAAAATTAGTCCCTTTCTTCAGGAGTTAGAACATAGGTTCACGGGTCGTGGTCAGTTTAGCGATAAATCGACTGATAAATTGAATTTTCCTTAGAAAGCTTCTTATGTCCTCCTAAGTTTTAGCTTGACAGGCTTAGCATTGGGATATAGAGAGGTTTGGTGGTGTACAATGCCAGGATTGATTTTGGGTATATGTTCGTAGGATCATGCGAAAACATCTTTGAATTCTTTTAATAAAAAGGTTAACTGCTCACGTTCTTCTGAAGATAGCGTAGAACCAACATGGACTATCTGCAGATCCCTTTCATTATTAAGATTTATTAAAACTGCTTCTTTGATCATAGGTTTGGCTCGTGTTTTCTCTTTCTTTTGGGGGGATATCCCTCTCGAATTCATTAAAATTTTCAGAATCCAAACAAGATATTTGAGGCACAACAAATTAAGAAAAATTAGGACTCATTTCATTGATTTCAACAGGGGTTACAATTTTAAACTTGGAATAGAAAGGGACTCGAGATGCCAATGGTGCATTCTCGGTAGATTTGCCATCATAGGAACCATTTACAACTAGATCAAAACGGGCTCAACATTATTGGATTTTCACTCACTTTCCACATCATGCATACTAAAAGACTCAAAGGTCTGACTCTTTTGTATTTTAGCAACATCCATGATAAATATAGTATAATCCGTAGGCGCGTCAGCATCCATCATCAGCATGTCCTTTTCCTCTTTGTTATCTACATGCACTCGTGCCATCTCTTCATCAAAGAAAGAACCTAGATTTTCCCCTTCGCAATGAATAACCAAGTCTGTTAGCACTTTTTCAGTGAATCCCATCTACCATATCTCTGCTTCTTCCTCACTGTCAGACAACTGGTGGTCGAAAAAGATTTACAGCCCTGTCAATTTTTTATTAGTTTTCTCCTCTATCCATGGGTTGGGAAACCTAGAAAAAGTGAAATAATCTCCTTCAGCGTCCGTTTAATGCCGGCCCATACTTTCCCATCTTTGTTTCTTCTAACTCTGGCTTATACCCCGGTCCGTATCCACAATGATTGTGGTTCACGGGAATTGGTTTTGACACTCCTTGCAAGTGCTTGCCTAGTCCCATTCTTGAAAAATAAGACATTTCCCTCATCATCGTGACAACTTTTGGGTTCACATAGTTTTCCTCCTCATTCATCATAACTTTAGATAGTCCTAGTATCATCAAAGTCGAACCCATTTAGAAGGAGATCCTCCTCTCCGTGCTGGATCTCGAGGAGTAGGGTAGTGTCACTAAGTGGGGTTTGCAAGCTAGTTTCACCCGAAATGGTGACAGTTACTCCTTCCTTGATTAGCTTCACTTTTTTATGCAGGGTCGACGGAACTGTTCTAATTGATGGGTCATGTAGCCATGGCCTTCCTAGCAACAGATTAAACGAGGTTGGCACATCGAGAACATGGAACTTTACCTTATTTTCGGGCATTCCCACCATCACAAAAAAGTTTCTAAGCTCAACACATCTCTTCTCGTGTTATCATACACCTGTACTTCTTATGCACTCGACTTGAAGTCTTGCGTATTCAACTGCAAACAATAAGAAGTTCGTAGTACGCACACATTGAGGGTGAAACCATTGTCAACCAAGACAACCAGCACCCATTTTCCTAAACACTGGACGATCAGGTGTAGTGGATTGTTGTGTGATGGTCCCTCTGTCGAAAAGTCTTTGTCACTAAAGGCGATAACATTAGACTGCTTCTCGAGTATAAGCATTCCAACCAGTTGGTCGGGGGCCACATCGATCGGGATGTCTATGCTATTGAGAGCCTTCAAGACTACCTATCGGTGCTTGTGGGAAGCCATGAGTAGTCTCCAGATACTCACATTATCCTGCGTCTTCTTGAGCTGCTTCAAAATTATGCCTTCCTCTTCACTATTCTAGTTCTCTTCTTGCTTTCATAATTCCGTTATGCCGCTACTTGGCTGCCCCATTTCTAGTAGTGCTGGCTTAAAATTCTTCCCGCTTCTTGTCAGGTGTTCAACTTGCTTCTCGAGTTCCCACAAACCCTTGAACTGGTTAGTTACGTACCAGATTTCAGCCACCGGCTATGTCTTCCCTTGGAAAGTCCAAAAGTCGTCGATGCTTATCTTTACTTAGTTACCTTCTTTACTAGCTCCTTCGAGTCCCCAAAGATCCTCCTCAATTCCCATCATATTTTGCGCAAACAAAAGGGATTCTTCGCCTATGTCGGTCTATAGTTCAAAGAGTTTTGGCAGTGATACCCCATCAAACGAATCCTTATAATTGTATGGTGGAGGAGGACCCCAAGGTTCCCAAAGGCCTCTATGGTCATATGGTTCCTCCACGATCGGATGCCATTCTAGCACATCTCCCCCTTCGTCGTATTCTATGTCTATGAATTCCTATTCTATCTCTTCTAACTCTCACATGTCATTTTTCTCTTGGTACTCCACTTCCAGAGAACATAAGATCGGTCTCTCGGGTAGATGTGTTCTTGATTTCAGCTCATGCAGAGGAATGATATATATGGAAGGGTTAAACACAAAACCTGCAGTTCCCAACAAATTCACATGGGGTGAATTCTCTTCCTTCTCTTCCTACTTTTTCTCCTCGATTTCCTTACTGACTGATGGATCTTCTTCCCGCTTACTTTCACTACCAATCTCTTTTTCCTTTGAGGACTCTCCTATCTTTGATACTGTCTTTCTTATCTCTTCTGTTCTAAAACTCAAGTTGGCTTCTTCGTACTAATCTACCCCTTGGTGCCAGGCTGCATCGTTGCACCAAATAGTTGGAACATGCCATTTGATATCAATTCAAGCTTCCTCTAACTCATCCAATGCCTTAAGATGGGCCAAATCCTCTCATAAACATCTAATTTCTTCATCTCCCTCATCATCACCATTGATAGGGGGAGGAACTTCTTTCTCATGGATGACAAATATTAGGAAATTATCAAAGCATCGTCTATTAGATCCTAAATAAGGTCATCGAGCAGCTATACCTTTGGATCGAATGGCAGAATTGTAATTGGCTTTGATTCTATTGCGGAGACTGAATTTTGTGGGATCAAAACCTTCTACCCCTCCTTCAACATCATTCACATGTTGCTGAACTGCGTGATTCGGCCCATTAAAGAAAAGGCTTGAATTGTTGTCGACCTAACAATCTAAAGCTTCACAGGAAGACTATTTGACCCAGCCTGGGGAGGGAAGGACCCATTAAGCAAGAGAAGTCATCATCCAATCTCCCTCCAGAAAAGGACCCCACCTTGTGGAGTTACAAGACTAAGAAAGGGGCCTAGAAGGGAGAGAGATTGACTCACAGAATCGTTTACGATTCCTAGCTTGATGATGGCTTGGACTCATAAGAATAGAGGATGAGATAGCTTACGTCTCGGTGGGGGCATTTTTCCTACGAGTAAGTTGGGCACATTAGTGTCTACATTCATCTTTTGAGCGGCAGTAGGCGGAGGAATCACCTTGTTATCTATCAGGTCTTTGATTGTATGCCATAACCTCATGCAATTGTTGGTTAAATGATCATGCCCTTTGTAGAAGGCATAGTACTGGGTTGGATTATATCGGGGTGGCAAAGGATTTGGTGGTAGGGTTAGTTCCAAAGATTTGAGAAGGCTTTTCTCAACAAGACTACTAAGGGCAGTGGAAAGAGGGAGTCCCAAAGGAGTAAATATTCTTCTCGAAGTTCTTTACTAAGTAGATTGTTCGGGTTTTGGGTTTAAGATGTTTACTTCAAAAACATGATCATTGAAAATGTTGGTGAAGTTATTATTGACTCGATTAAGGTTATTAGTGCATGATTTTCTTATCCTTTGACTTGGTCTCGTACTTTCCATTACCGCTAATTGAATGAAACTTTTAGCATTAACTCCCACATCAAGCAACTGTTCAAAGGTAATTGAAGGATTTCTTAGCATCTTTACGGTCTTAGTTCTCCCTTTGTTACATTGAGTCTCAGTCCCGATAGATGTACTCAACAAATCATTGAATTGAGCTTGAAGTTGCTAACACTAAGCTTGGTTTTGGATTTGCTGAGCTTATAAGAGTTGGATTTGTGTCTGGCATTAAGTCTGAATCATGGCCTGGTTATTCATTGCTGTACTAATCCCGTCAAATGTTCATCGTAGGTCTACAATAGCCCTCATCATATCAGCCATGATCAATTTTGGGTCTACCATCGAAAACACAAAATCTGATTGTTCTACTCTTTTAAGCCATTCTCTCGGAGAATAGGCCTAAGTGCCAATAGGTTCTTTATTGCATGAAGCTATTATCCTAGGTCTCTGAACTAAAAGGACTCGCATAAATCGAAGAACTCGTTAGTCGGGCCTAAACTCGAAACAACTCACGTTTGACAGAAAAATGGGAAAACAAAAACTAAACCTAAATGGGGTGCTAACTATACAAACAAAAGCATTCTTTAAAAAAATCACACAATCCTAAAAGATATATTGATCCTAAAGAAGGGGTCTAAGAAGCTATATGCAATAAGAGAAGGTTGGTAGGTTGCACTTAGTGTACCTTTTGAATAGAGTCAAGAATATACCTCCCAATGTCATAAATGGTGCAAGGCATTGTCAAACGGTATGCAATAACTCTTTTCGCTACATCTATAAGAGCATGTGGCCAGAAAACTTGCTGGCTTCCCTGACATAGTCCCGAAATAATAAACTGATCGGGGTATCTAGTAGGCAGAATGGGGTTTTGAGAACTAAGCACACAAATATGAAAATGCAAATGCGAATACCTATGAAACGTTTACAATAAGAACAATTGACATTTCAAGTTAAGCCCTCTTATGATTTTTTTTTTGAAAAATCAGCCCCTAGTGGAATTACCAAAAAAGCTGCAGGCGTTTTTTCGGGTCTCATGAGATGCACTTGATATCTATTGTTCTTAGAAAACGTTCTTTTCTTTTAAGAAAATCCAAGATATCTGACTATCATTTTAAAAAAATGGAGTTTTCACTTGATTTTTGAGAAACATCAAGAAAAACAAAAAGAAGGTTGTAGGTCTTTTAAAAATGTAACCAGAGAAAAAAAAGGTTCAGGGGCTAAGGTACGAAAAGGGAATGTATTAGGCACCCTTTTCGACCAACTGTGAGGTTGGCTTCTACTTTTGTTAATATTGGTTCTTGTTGTAAACTTTTTAAAGGTAATATGTATAGAACAGGAGGCTAAAGAGAGTTCAAACAAAAGCAACGAACGAAACAAAATCCTAACTATGATTCCTAGAGTCATACAACTTGGTTATTATTTCTAGATATACTACACGTATCATTTGAGCAAAACAAAGCAAAAAACATGCAAATAAGTGATAAAACGAACAAATAAAGGTATAAGGGTCATGCAACAACGTTTCTGCCCCTAACATGCTATAAACAGGCTGTACAGAATAAAGAGGAGACTTAAACATAATATTTAAGCTGCTGGACAAGAAGAAGTCTCACGGCCGTAGCAACAAATGTTGCAGCCATGACAAAAATAGTCATAAAACATGAGGCCGGGACAAATATAATGTCACCACGAGAATTTGAATGAAAAATCTCATGGCTGTGACAAATTTAAGTCACAGCCATGGTTTTTAAGGGTGCACAAAGGGTATATACATTGCATAAGGCTTAAAATAGGCTTAAATGAACAGAATGCACTGGACAGAGACCACAACCTATTGATTCTAGGTTAGATCCACCATCTTTCATCCTCTATATAAGCAATAACTCTAAAACAGAATGTACAGGATAGCAAAAATAAACAACAGAATACTTAAAACACATTTTCATGTTACTGGTCTTATAAAACCTCATGGCCATATCCAAAGGATATGGTGGCCATAACATATATGAAGAAAAAGATGCGACTGCCATGTTTGTAGGTCTACAAACAAAATAAAGAGAAGAAAGACCCTAAAGATAAAGGGATAATAGAAAGTTTTACATCGGTTTTCATGCTTTTAGCCTTGTAAGAATATTACGGCCATGACAACATGATGTTGCGGCCATGTGAAACAAAGGTAGAAAAAAGTGTCGGTTAAGCGTATAAAGCTCACAACCGTTACTATAGGTTTAACAAACACTCGTAAAGCTGGAACAGTAAAGCTGGAACTGTGGAATCCCGAGTTGATTCTCCTCCTGTGATTTCTACACCGTCAACCAAGATAGGTGAAAGGAAGCAAAGGGATAATGTGGCAATCTCTAACTCCTTCTGAACGCTTGTGGATGTGGAAAATTGTGAGGCTACGGGTTTGTGAACCCTGTCTGATGTCGGTAAGGAGGCTAAGGAAGGTAGCAGAAAGAAAAAGAAGAAACCGTCTCTTAATCATTTAAGTTAGTAGTTCTTTCTGTGGAGGGTTTGTTTTGTTAGATAGCTTTCCCCCG
This sequence comes from Heliamphora exappendiculata, assembly GCA_034768845.1. Taxonomy (NCBI): domain Eukaryota; kingdom Viridiplantae; phylum Streptophyta; class Magnoliopsida; order Ericales; family Sarraceniaceae; genus Heliamphora; species Heliamphora exappendiculata. Next base: position 4,255 of record JAOTRH010015555.1, on the reverse strand, counting down.
CGGCTGAGTGGGGGGGTTATGTGGGTCTTGTTTGTTTAATGTTGTTTTCTTTGTTCGTTAGCTTTTGTTGTAATTCCTGGGGTATGCCCCTTGTAAATCGTGTACTTTTTTCCTTTTTTATGTTATATTTAATTACCAAAAAAAAATAAGTGTCACGATCGTAACAATATGATGTTGCGGCCGTGAATAAACAAGGCACAAATGTATCGGCCCTTATAAAAAGTGCACGGCCGTGTCTATAGGTTTAACAAAATAGATGGCCGTGACATGAGAAGGTCGCGGCCGTCATGTTTTAGAATTTCCAAAAACTTTTGATGTACTCCGTGTGCTTGTGAGTATCGAAACAAAATAAAAACAATTGTAAAATACAAAACCAAGATCTACGAACACACTATTAATGGTGGTAATTTTTCTATCGGCTCTTTGAGAGAGGCTACCCGCCACCCTCGGCCTTATCCTGTGTGGAGGAATCTTGTTTAGTTTAAACATCATATCCCTAGAGTTAGGTTTATCCTTTGGCTTGCTATTAGGGGTCGTCTTAGTATAGGGGATAGGCTTAGGTTGTTTGGGATTGATTGTGACTATGGCTGTAGCTTATGCTCGGGTTCTCTAGAATCTCATGATCACCTTTTCTTTAACTGTAGCTTTTCCCGTCAAGTGTGGGCTACGGTTTTATGGAAGTGTCACCTTATTTTTACTAAGACATCCTAGAGGGACTGGTGGTATCGTTTTGCTAGTAGTGGTGGTAGTTCTGCCCTCAGCTCAATGGTCCGGAAGTTAGCCTTTTCTGTTACCGTCTACTGTATTTGGAAAGAGCGTAATTCACGTAAATTCCAAAGTAGGAGTCGTGGTATTGAGGTGGTGCTCAAGGAGATTTGTGAGCTTATTAGGGGGAGGGTTTCCTCTAGACATCGCGTTCTGGACACTCCTATCAATCGCGATATTCAAGAGAGTTGGGGGATCCATCCGAATATCTTTGGTTCTAACTGATAGCTTTCATTTTCTCCCTGTGCAGTGATGGGCCAGCTTTTCATGTGAGATTTGGGAGTGTTTTTTTTGGAGTGTTGAGGTATACACCTTTTGAGCGAGTGTATGTGAGGTTTCTAACTTTTATTCCTGTAAGCTCTTTTTTCCTGTGCAGATTAGCATGGAAAGTGTAATGGAGCTATGAGTCTTGGGATATTTTGTTTTTGAGAGTTGAGTGATACACTTTTGTGAGCGAGAGTTGGGAGGTTTTATTAATTGTATAATCTGTGTTTGCTCTCTGTGCAGCTGCTGTGGATAATTTTGTGAGCTTTTCTTTTTGTCCTTCTAAGAGCATAGTGTTTCACTGAGTGGAGTGTGTGGTTTTTTTTGTCTCATATCTCTTTGGAGTATGAGTTATATACTTATCCTATTTTGTGAGTTTAGCCCTATTTCCTTTGGAGTGCAGAGCTTTCTCTTGACAATTAGATGCTTTTCTCTTCATGGATGTGTGTGTTGTACAATGTTATATCATTGGTTTACTCTGGTTGATGTGCTCAAGTCCTGTTGGCTACCATCCCCTAGGTGGAAGAAACCTTGGTTGGAAGCTTAATTCTCAACAAGTTTGCTCTTTCCTTGGAGTACGAAGCCTTGCCGTGCCCCATTCCTGCTCGCTACAGGTTTTGCCTTGTTCCATTTTTTGATCCCTAGCTATGATGTTCATAGCTTCTTTATCATGGTTATGTATGCTGTGGATCTAGCTCTTGTTTGGTTTTTTGATGATCCTGTTACTAGTTGTATTCGCCTTCCCTTTATGGCCTTGTAAAGGACTGGGTGTGTGTGTTTGGGTGTGTAAGTTTTCAGCTGGGTGCGTGTGTGTGGCTGTGGTCTATTTTTTCATCCATAGTCTCATCCAGGCTCAGCGGCTGGATGCTTTCTTTTTACAGGATCAGCGGCGGAATGTTTTTTTCAACATATCTTGGCTTTTTTTTCTAGTTGGTTTGCCTTTGTTGGGGTTGCTTAAATGCTCATCTGGCTTCTATGTGCTGCGGTTGATCTTGCATGTTTGTGGTTCCTCTTTGCTTGTCCTAATTTGGATCTTTGCTGCTGCGGTTTAGCTGGATTTAGCTTGGTTCCTTATTTGGCCTGTTTGTTTTTAATCCCATCTAGTTCCTCTATTTTTTAGTCCTATATCTTGTTTAGCTAGCAGGTTGTTTGGCTTCCCCACTTGTGGGGCGGCTTTTGGGGCCTAGTTGGGGCTCCTTTTATGGCCAGTTGGTTGAAGGTTTTTGTTTGGTTGCTGTTGTTTGGTTATGGCTGAGCCTAAAGCCTATTTTTGGTCACTTTTGGCTTTGTTTCTAGTGGTGGTTTGTAAGGCCTGGGGTATGCCTCTTGTATCCGTGTATCTTTTTTCTTTTTATAATACTTTTTATTACTCAAAAAAAAAAACAATGAAAACATTATCTATGACACCTTCAGGGAAGAAAATGAGGGCTTAAGAAGAGTTGCGAGTTCCTAAGGTTATCTCATATGAATATCCACCTCGAATGGCACTCGAGGGTGAGAATGCGCTATCTCCAAGTCAATACAAACTCTACGAACTCCTTCAATTCAAGCAAGAACACAAAAGAGGGCCGGGAAGTGTAGAATGGATGGGAGAATTGATGTGAACCTTCAAGGATTTGAATTCCCTTGAACCCACGAACAATTTGAACTAAACCCAAGAACGTCATAATCAAGTCAAGGAACAATTCTTGACTCGTTGAACTCTTGTTTCAAGAACCAAGATTGAAGCTAGGACGCCACAAAGAAGAAACCTTGATAAGTCCTTTAGTTCACTCAAGAACTATAAGAGAAACTTTCTCTCAAATAAAATTTTACTTCACTTTATTCATGACAAAATAATACATGGAGGCTCCTTTATATAGGAGAAGGTTGAAAGCAATTTCTTATTTCTAAGCAATGTGTGATAACATGTGATAGGATCATGTGCTACGATTGCACCAATCCTTGCTAGCCAAAACTAAACCTACATAAATCCAATCATGGGTGGGCCAAAATTACTTAGGCATAAACCTTAATTCTTTTTGTAATAATTAAAAGAAAAACCCAACAAATTAAATAGTCCAATAAGCCCATAAGCATGAATATTAAAATCCAAATATTATGTTGTGCTTCTCTCCGTAGCTTATATCATATGAAGTGGAGCTGGTTCTTCTTCTTGTGATCCCATCTTAAATGGTGGATTCTTGTATAATAAATTGGCATGCTCAGTCCAGACAGATTGCACGAATCCTTGCATTGTGTCCTTGATCTTCTTTGCTCTTGTTCTTGTGATTGGCTCTTCTGGGACTTGCAACGGTTCTTTGAGACTCTATCCACCATCTCTAAGACCACCTTGATGCCCCATCACCTTGATTCCCATCATTCCCCCTCTCCTCAAAAGGATTCAACCACGAATCGTCACCTACATCAAAAGGAGAAAGGTCGGAAACATTAAAAGTAGCAGAAACATTATACTCAGCTGGAAGATCGATTTTAGAAGCATTTTCATTGATCTTCTCCAGAACTTGGAAAGGTCCATCACCCCGAGGATACAATTTAGTTTTTCTGTGGGATGGAAAGCGTTCCTTGCGCATATGCACCCAAACCCAGTCTCCTAGCTTGAAGATGACTCGTCTTCGTCCTTTATTTTCTTGGGAAGTAATCTTCACATTTTTTCTGCTCAATTTGAAGTCGTACGCTCTCATGAAGTGATTTTACCAATTCAGCTTTTTTTTGTCAATCCAAGCTACTCCTGTCATCAAAAGGTAAAGGCAACAAATCCAAAGGTAAACAGTTCTCAACAGGTAAAGGCAACAAATCCAAAGGAGTAAGTGGATTAAAGCCACAAACAATTTCAAAAGAAGAATAAGAAGTGGTAGTATGCATAGTCCGATTATATGCAAACTCTATAAATGTAAACAATCCTCCCCATTTTTCAGGTTTTTTTGAATGACAGTACGTAATAATGTAGACAAAGTTCTATTCACTACCTCGGTTTGTCCATCCGTTTGGGGATGACAAGTAGTTGAAAACAACAACTTAGTTCCAACCTTACCCCACAAGTCCTTCCGAAAATAGCTAAGGAATTTAGCATCTCGGTCAGACACAATACTCTTTGGAACACCGTGGAGTCGAACTATCTCTCGAAAGAATAAGTTAGCAATATGGGCTGCATCATTAGTTTTATGACAAGATATGAAATGTGCCATTTTAGAAAACCGATCAACAACCACAAAAATCGAATCCT
>JAOTRH010015524.1:0-22657 GCA_034768845.1 Heliamphora exappendiculata | reverse complement strand
AGAAAATAAAAATATGTGGGTAAAAAGTATTACACTTCTATATCAGTTATTATAACTATATATATATATATATATATATATATATATACACACTTGACATTTGTAGTAAATAAATTATCAAGTTGGAATATTATTATCTTTTAAAATGATGTAAAAGTTTAAATAATATATTCTAAAAAATATTATTTTAATTTGATATTTTAATTTTTAAATTTTTTTTTACCAAACAGCTATGTTCATCTTTTGCATTTAAAAAAAAAAAAAATCAAAAGACTTGGATTGTCAATCAGAGCTTTATTATTCAACTAGAAGTTTTAGTGTTTGGTTGTGTTAGCCGAAAATGCTAACGCCTGCGCATCTCAATGCGCATTTTAAAACATGGGACATGCACCTTCATTCCAAAATGAGAAATTTAACATTCCAAACTAATCTCTCAAAATATTTCTTATTTATTTTTTTTAACAGTTTTCATATGAGAAAATATCACATGTAATAAATTAAAATTTAAAAAAAATAAAATTTTAGCAAGACAAAATATGAAAGAAATTGTTACAATGCTGCCTAAAAATGTGTTTTATATAAATACTTTGAAAAATAATACTCTATCTTATGGGATGATACTTATGATTTTAAAAAAATACACTTTAATGTTGTAATTTATAGAAACCTAATCCTATCATACCATATTTTTAGACATGCAACATATTAGGTTCCCAGTCGCGTTTCTTGAACTAAATCATTCCTTATCTTGAGTAAAATGTACGACTACTTGACATTCATCGATCTTTTTTCATTTAATAACTTAAATTTTTAGATTTCAATTGACAACTAGTTTAAAAGTTAGTTTTTTTTTATTTTTAATCAAAAAAACTATATTGAGTTGAAAGTAGATTGTTTGGTAATTTAGCTTTTAAATTAGTTTTTTTAAATTAATTATTTAGGTAAAAAGTTAATTTTTTTTATTTTTTGTTTAAAGTAGATAATTTTACCATTTTGTATATTTAATATTAACAATTATATGTACGTAGTTGGTAGTGATAATAAATAAATTATGAATAAATAGTATTATTATATTTTAAAAGTAGTAAGAGTTTAAATAAAATACTAAAAATTAGTATTTTAATTTAACTTTTTATCTTTTAAATTTTTTAATTTTTTTTTATCAAACGAGCAATTTTAAATTTTTTAATACTTTTAGCTAAGAAATTAAAAAACCAAAGTACCAGTTATGGCCTTAAATTAAAATACAAAAAATTTACAATGGGTGGGCCCTCTCTACATCTTTCATGTATAGCCTCCCATTTTTCAAACAACTAGTACTAACTCTACTAAAATAGAGGCAAGACCCGAGATTTCTTCTTGGGACGTGCACTAAATGAAGGAGACGTGCACTAAAATGTCAAGTACTTAATAAAGTTCTTCACTTAAGGTGTCAAAATCTATAAATATATGCATATATATGTATATATAGTGATCTTCACTTAGGAAAATACTTTCCCTCTACTTTTTTTATAAATTAATTTAAATTTTTTTATTTTAGTGTGCATTAAAAATCATTTTCTATGTAATTTTAAATATTAAAAACAAATTTTAAAGTACATTTATACAGGACTCATTTAGCAACTGATTTTAAACTGAATTTTTTTTTTTTGCTTAAAGTTGAAAAAACTAAGAAATTTCGTTTAGAAACCCAAAATCTTTCAGCATGTTAGCTTTTTTGATTTTTTTATATAAAATAGATTTATATATTTTTTAAAAATATTACAACTTTTGTTATATTCATATGTTTATTTATAAAAATTATATTTTTAAAAAATTTATTCACTAAAATTTATATTGAATATAAAATTATGTAAAAATAAATTTTAAAAAATTATAATAATTTTTTATGACTTAAAACTTCTTTTGGCTTACCGTCACTTTAAGGGCCTGTTTGGCTACTGTAGCTTTTTGGTATTTTGGCTAAAAATAAAAAAAATCAAACATGGTCTATTTGACACAAAAAATAAAAAAACTGAAAATTTAAAAAATCAAATTAAAATACTAACTCTTATAATATTCTATTCAAATTCAAACAATTTTTAAAATACAATAGTACTCCTCATTCATAACTTATTTGCTACCACTACTAATTATAAATAATTGTTAATATCAAATAAATAAAAAGACACAATTGTCCAATTTGAATAAAAAACAAAAAAATTAGTTTTTTAACCAAATAACTAATTTAAAAAAATTTGCTTAAAAACTAAGTAATCAGTTGCCAATCGAGGCCTAAGTTAAATTTTTTGGTTTGTTATCTTTTGGTTTAAATTTACCCTTATAATTCACCACATGATCTTTTTTTTTTTATTTGGATTAAAATAATTTTAAATAAAAAGCCTAACTTAAAATGGCCAAACCAGGATAATTTGCATGTGTATATGATATCTGTTTGTACAAGTTTGTGACTTCAACTGTGTCTTTGGTCAACTTGCTTCAAGATGGTAGGCCTTTGTCCTGCTTTAAACCTAACCACGTGGGGGTGGTGGGGTTAGCACCATCAAAGTTGAAACCTTAATGCTTGGGCTTCGTTTGGTAAGCCGATTTAAAGTAGAGCTTTTTGTTTTCTCTTTGATCTTAATGATTCTTTGTGTATTATGTAAATGGATATGCTCAAGAATGTTGAGCATATAATATAATCGAAGAAGAAATAGAAATTTTTTGAGGTTTTAAAGCACCATAAAAAAAATTTCAAGATGATTTTTGCTCCCATTTTAAGTAAGTTTGCTATTGAGTTTCTAGTAAATAGCATCCAGAATAAAATAAAACCTCAAAATTTACAAATAAGAATTCTAAATAATTTTCAAGATTTCTCAAATAATACTTAATGGATAATACAAATTTGACGAGACAAAAATGTGTGTTAAAACCGATTGTGGAAGCTTTTATTTATAGAAATGTAGGGACACAATTGAAGAATTAATGACTATTATAATGAACAATCGTGACAGTTAGTATCAGCTTATTCAAAAATAAATTAATCTCAACGGTCAAAAAAATGAGTAATTATTCATTACTTCTCGCTAATATACTACTATTTGATCACAGTCGCAGTTGCAAGTCCCAAATGTGCCACTCAAGCACTAACAATGCGCCATTTGCTCTTACCATGCGCGTGCTACAAACGGTAACGCATATAATTACTTCTATCTTTTGTATTTATGAAATACAACTTGTTTTAAAAGGTTTTTATTTAAAAACTAAAGGAAAAGTTTGTAAACTTCCAAGGTAAGATTACATATTTTTCAATAGAAGACGAGTCTTTTCTGTATCTTTTTTTATTGCAACATATATGTATATATAAAACAAAGAACATGCCTGAATGTGCACTAATTTAGTGCTCAAGATTGTAAGTCATGTCATTGTTTGAACAGGGTTAAAGTGGGAAGCACTTCATTTTGTGCCCTACGAAGTGGTAAGCATGGTGGAAGAGATCACACTAGAAACTGATAGTAGTGGTAAATCATAAATGTGTTGTTTGTTAGAAGGAAACTTTTAAGAATTATATTTTTAAAAAATATAATAATATTAAATATAAGGGCCTTGTTTTGTGTAATTACTTATTTGCTTATTTTATTTGTTTATTTTTATTTTTAGTAAATTTTTTATTATTTAATTAAACTAGTATACTTTTTGAATAGTCTAAAGAGACTAGTCAAAAAAATAAAATAATTTGATCAAATTATATATCTAAAAAACTTAGAAAAGACAAAAAAAAAAAACCTAAATAAGTTAATAAGTAAAGTTTTATGTTATTTATTTTCGTTTTTATTGAACTTTTTTTTATCTTTCGATCAATTTTTTTTTATATTTTTTAGATTAATCTCATTGAGACAATTTAGAAAAGTAAAATATTTTACTCAAAAGATGAAAAAAAATTTAAAATGACAAAAATAAGTAAAATGTATGAAATTTAGCCCAACTAGAGCCAAGAAATTAAAAGTAATAGAGCATCAAAATTTTAGAAATAAAAAAATAGATGGGTCTTATGAGTTTAAGAGACTTGAAGTGGTTATTCTATATTTTTCTTGATGTGAAAGATTAAACAGAGTGTATTGGCTCTATATAACTTAAGTATTTACAAATCGTACTTGTTTATTGCTTAGTGTTGATGTTTATTAAGAGAATATAAATGACCTATGAACCGAATTAGTTACCTATAAAAAATTGTAAGAACACATATTATAGTAAAAAAATATACAATTAGAAACACTATATCTTTTCTCTCTCAATATACAAATTTTAAAATTTTTTTAATCTTATGATCAAGACAATTAGGCCATGTTTGGAGTGTTGGATAAGAAGATTGGCGTGGACTATTAGTTCAATGGACTACTTAGGCCTCATTTGGCAATCTTACTTTAAATTAGGTTTTTTACTTAAAATTACTTTAAGTCAAATAAGTAAAAAACTTGTTTGGCAAACCGTAGAAGTGATTTTAAACCAAAAGATAATAAATTAAAAAGTTTCTCTTAAAGTAGCTTCAAGCCAAAACAAATTTTAATTAAAAAAAATTTATTATAATTTTTTTTAAATTTATCTTTACACAATTTTAGATTCAATATTGATCTTGTTTGATAAATTTTGACGAACAGACTTTAAAAACATAATTTTTATAAAAAAATTGATGTTTATAATAAAAGTTTATAATATTTTTAGAAAAACATATAAAACTATTTTATATAAAATAAAAACAAAAAAACTAAAAGTCTTTTAATTTTCAAAAGATGCTTTTTAGTTTTTTTTTTGTTTTAACTAATAAGATAAAAAATTTAATTTAAAATTGATTGTCAAACGAGATCTTAATCACATATTTATTTACTAAAATAATAATTAAATTAATTATTTTGAATGATTTTTAATCCCATAAATTTGGGGGAATAATTAGTCCCATTAGGAGAGAAAAAATGCATAGTCCACGAAGTACAAGTCCCAAGAAATTAAATATAAAAATACCTATATATCCTTAAATATAAACCTCAAATTAAAAAGACTAACCATTTTCCTTTTTGAGGATTTTGTATATGACTTTTGAAGCTATTGGACATTTGGTAATGAGTTTATATTGTTAGGATATTATTTGATTAGTTATTATGCGGTAACTTTAGACATATTTAAATTTTAATTTATTTATTATATTTAATTTATTCTTTTCATAAAAATTTTCCACTGTAAACAAATATATTTGTCTACCTTGGCAATTAACTTAATTAAGCCGACCATTTTTAGTATTTTTTAAATTTTTAATATTTTTTATTAAATGATTTTACTCTTTTTATTAATCCTGATGAAATAACTTGAAAAGTACAAATTTTTTAATAAAAAGATTTAAAAAAATCAACCAGTTTAATTATCTAGTTAGTTGAAACAAATCAAAATAGTAAAAAAGTAAATATATATTTATATATAATTTTTATTAAAAAAGTTAGGTTTTAATAGATAAGCAGTGATGAGATTATTTTCACTGCCTAGGTTGAAAAAAACGTCGTAGATATTTTATAAGAAATGAATGTCAAATTATTTATACAGATATTTTTGTTATGAAATTATTTATTTTAGGTAATTCTTAACTATAAAAATAAACAAAAGACTAGAATAAACATATGATAAGTAGTTATCTGATAGAGTAAATAAACAAAACACTGGACAAAAATTAGCATATTTAATTTGAAGAATTTGATATCATATGACTATTAGTCTTTAGAAATTTAATCTATACTAATTTAGTTCAACACTCTAAACATAACCTAAATGTAAGCCTTTATATAGAGATTAAAAAAAAGCACCATTAAGATATCACTATTAATTTTATTAAATTTCATAATAGAATAGTATTAATAATAATAAAGATAATTTATTTATATAGCTGTTATGGTATTGAATCGGTTAATAATATAATTATTTTATATGACTAAAAATATAAATAAAATACTAAATAATCTATTTAAATTTGTAATAGAAAATAACAATTATAGAAATATTCTTTATTTAAAACTTTAATAATTATCAACAATAAATAATAATATTTTGGATAAATTATACTGGCCATTTTTTAGATTTCTTACAAAAACAGAAATATTCTTCCTACTTTCTGAAATTATACTAATTTTTTTTTTATTTGATAACATACATATATCTCATTTTCGTTTTTTTCATTAAAAATCCGTTAACTATAAAGTGATATTAAAATTAATAATTAATAAAATATCAAATTTGACCAATTCCTCCTCATATTCCTCCATTTCTCAACCTCCATTTCTTCTGGATCACAAGAGAAAACAGAGCATCATCACCTCCATTTCTCAACCTGAGAATTCCTGGGTATACTATTATTTTTCTTGTAGAAGTAAACAAAATGGATGATTAATCGCACTGGAGCATGAATTTCGGAGCAAATCAACTAAGAAAACGATGAAGGAAGAATTAGATTTGGGGTTTGAGAATAAGGGGTCAGACTACATTATAAATTAAATTGGCACTCCATGTGTTGTTTGATAAGCTTTTTCAGACCATGACTATGAAAAAAATGTTTAATGATGAATGGCTGTAGACCCAAATTTAGCAACAAAAGATTAAGTTATTGAACCCCGAACTGGTAAAATTCTTTGCAAACAATTGAGTGTTGGATTAGAGATTTTAGGGTTTGTGTAGAGAATAAGAATTGGCATTTATTGGTCCCGTTCAAGCTGGCTGTGGCATCAGAAAAGGATGACACGTGTGAGCCTGCACAAAAAAAGGGTGAGATGCCTGCCAGTGGCTTTGTACCGATGGATCCTCCGACGATTAAGTCAGGCAAGGAGTTTTGGTGAGAAGGAAGAGCCTGAGAGTAAGTTTCTATAGAGTTTTGGCTTAGAAGAAGAGAGCATACCTTTCATTTTCAACTTGCTTGCTACTTATAGGTAGAAAAATACTTGGTCCGCTCATTGAGTTCGACCCGACCTGATCAGGTCGGGTTGTACCTCTTCTCTCTGATCAATGCATAGCAATTAATGTCTTGATGGTGACTTATCAATGCCATCATTGAATATCTCTGCAAGATATCTCTGCAAATGCCTTTTGTCATATCTTGATGTCCATCAGTATTCAGATCTAGCTTAGGCTAAACTGCAGGCCTAATTTGGGCTACGGCTAGGCCACCCCACCTGACCATTTTACCCCTGAGTTGGCCCAATTACTACCGATGTTTCATCTTCGTACGACATCTCGGATCTATGTACCGCGGGACATGACCTTTTCAAGATCATCCATTTAGCTCAGAATAAGGTTTAGGCAGCTCACCTTGCTCGGCTATCAATATCGAGCGTCACTCACCATGGTGCAGAGCACAATGCCTTCGAAATTGGGGCTGGACCCTTGCCAAACTCGGATACTCCACCTATATAGCTCGGCATATTGCCTGAGCTGATGTGGACATGCCGAGGATCGTCCCGTGATAATGTGGACAGCTGCGCTGTACGACCTTTCACGTGTACTCCACGCGGCTTAGGTCAGAACTTGATTCCCCCTCAATTGCCCTCATCATCTTGCTGTTGCTCGGAACCCGAGCAGTTGGAAGATGATGTGATGCTCTTGCTCAATTTGTTACTTTGCCCTTTGGTCGGGAGGCTTGTTGAGCAAGCTTCGCTGACGTACTGTCCCTTAGCTGTCATTTCTGCCACGTGTTGAGCCCCTTCCGGCTCTGCGGAACATTTAATACGTACGGCGTTAGCTGTACCTTGGGTACTGAAACATCACTGGAATGTCGGCCGTCGTTTCAATAAATGTCAATCATTTGGCTTAATGATGGCGAATTTGCTCAGATTTTCTGGCCCGATCAAACATTTTACTCGGGACCCTCAATCTGACGATGGACGTTGCTCGGTTCCGTTATCCGAACACCAGTAATACGATGCCCAGCCGTCACAAGTTGTTTGGGCATATCTGCTCGGGAGAGACGTGCCGTCTGCGTTAAATGCGCATTAAATGCACACGGCGCCCTTCAGGGCACGTGCCATAACTGCTATCTTTTGGTGCTTCATTTGAATCGTTCGTGAAGCTATAAAAGGGGGATGGCTCTCCCTCTTCCCTCTTTTACAAACTGCACCAACTCCCGGTACCTAGGCAATTTTCGGCAACCGTCTCCCGCAACTCCGGCGACTAGGATTCTTGCATCTCCGGTGCTTCGAGAACTCTAGAACCTTCTCCAACTAGGTTAGCATCTCATTTTTCTCTATTTTATCTTCTCACACGAAAATTCTTGGCCAACGCCGCCGTAGTGGGGGTTGGGCTCACTGACCTATACCCCCGAATGCCCTAGGACCGTCGCTGCCACCACCGGCGATGGCGGTGCTGCTGGGGAAACATTTGTAAATACACAAATACATGTATACTGAAAATCTCACTTTTTCTTTCTTTCTTTCTCTTTTTTTTTTGGACATGGGACGTCTTGCCCGCTATATTGACACGCCAGAGGATTTGGCTGAGCTCCGTCGAGCTAGGGCGATCCCTGATGACGTTACTATACGCCAGGCAACCGACAAGAAAAATTGGACCACGGAGGAGCCCGGAGCAGCCGTATTTCCCCTAGTGGCTCTTCTGGAATCCAGGCTAGAGTTCCCACTCCCGAGCATCGTAAGGGAGGCTCTAGCATTCTACCGGTTGTTCCCCGCATAACTTACTCCCAATGTCTTCAGCATCTTGATGGGGGTAGCATTATTGAATCGGCACATGGGCATCGATCTCGGTATTCGGGTGATTCAATACTCCTACTCCATCTCTGAGACATCCAAAGGCCAGAACATGTACTATCTCAAGGCCAAGGAAGGACGTCAGATAGTGCTTAACCTAAAGAACTCCCACAAGGGAGATTTAGAAGATTTTGTAGTGGTCGGGGGCAACTGGCAGCTCGGCTTGGGCGCCCAAGATCCGCGTGCTCGACTCTGCCCTACGAGAACTGGAACTCCAGGTAGCCGAGGTCCATCCCCCTACATTCTGAACTCCAATTCTTTACTTCTGTATATCGCGAGATCTAATGTCTTGACTTTTTTAGGAGCTTATTGCAACACCACCGCCAAAAAGGACAAAAGAGATCGAAGAGAAGGCCGGGTTAATCTCGATCACATACAGCGCGTGCTCGATTGGGATAAAGATGTCCGATCATTCAAAAGGCTCTTCAACGGTGACCCTATCCGACCGGACGATCTCGGACACAAATAAGAGCCCATCGAGGGAGTAGCTGAGGCGGTCCAGAGCATAGGAGCTTCCACCTCCCGAGCAATAGGCAGCAGACCTTCCAACTCTACCAGCCAAACGGTCCTAGAGGCGTTCGACATGTCACAGAGGAACCTCTACAACCTACTCGTGAACATACCCGGTGTCACTCATTCCACCGTCCGACCAGTGACCTCAGCTCCCCCCGCTAAACCATCAGCGCTAGCTCCAGCTCCACCGACTCCACGAACCTCTAGGAGGAGGAGCTCGACTTCCGAGGTGGTTGAACTGGAGGTGCGCTGCCGAATTGAAGTCTCCACTCCCCAGCCTACTTCGAGCAGAGCTGAGGGCTCGTCTCCAACTGCTGAGGTGCCACTGATCCTCTCTCCGACCTACCGAGGGAAAGCCGTGTCCACCCAGGATTCAATGCAGGAGAGCCATCATGTGGCATGGGCTCTGGCCAAGAGCTTATGTCTACCAAAAGACAAGGAGTCATATGCTGCCATTCCATCCTCCTCGCTGTTGAAGCAAGCCGCGCAACACCTCATCGCGGTAAGGACCGAGCTTGTGAACAGCTTCATATTCCTCGAACCCCTGCTTTTCTTTAGCCTAATATATTTTTTATTGCTGAGCAGGGCCTCCAGATGGGGATGGAATCTGCCATTCGGTGCGGCCAGCTCCAGGAAAAGAATAACCAACTTGATGCCGAGCTCCAGAGACTTAAGGAAGACGTAAAAATCCTACAAGCTCAAGTCAGCGGGGCCTGCGCGGCAAAGGAAGAGGCCGAGATCTGCGCTACAAAGGCTCTGGATTCGATCAAGGAGCAGGAGTCCAACCTCGCTTTGGTGCTCGGCCAAATGGAAGAAGCTTCAAAGGCCAAGGCATTCCTTGAGCAAGAGAATGCCGAACTGAGAGCCTCCAACGCCCGTGTTCACAGAGAAAGATACGATGAGGGATTCAACAAGGTGGGGGACAACTACGAAGCTCAGGTCATAGGCATGCAAAACCCCCTGTTCAAGATGGGGTGGGACTCTGCTCTAAACGCCGCGTTCATTTACGCCAAATTTGAGCTTCGCAGAAAAGTCCCGTGGATCCAGTCGAGCATCGCGTTCCCTGATGAGCTGGCCCCACCTGATCGGCTCTGCAATCCCACCAAGCCCTGTTATAGAAGCACCTCCTGTTTCAACCGTTCAGGTGGCTCCTCCTCCACCTCCAGCCCAAGACGCCGAGATTCCTCCTCCTCCTCTAGCAGAGCAATCTGAACATGCATCGGAATTCGAGGAGCTGGAACCCTTGTGGCCGGCGCATGGGACCTCGGTGACCAGCGCTACCGTGGACCTAACTCTTGACGAGGATGCTCTACCAGAGGAGTTTCCAGATCAGGGAGTGGAAGAACAGAGTGCTGAGGGAGAGAAAGACGGCACCCAGAAAGCAGCGTAGGGTCTTTCCTTTCATTCATTTTTTTTACAAGTTTGTGTTGCATGACCTCAATCATTTTGTGATGTCGACACGTCTTCATTATACTACAAACTCTTATATTAATGGAATTGCAAACGACTTAACATACATTTCTTTGTCCAATCTCTATTTGCTTAACCGTTTTTGTACTGTACTTGTATCGGCTTCATACAGTAGGGTGAGGTCGGGTAGCTTCTTAACACGTTAGGAATATAACGAGCTAAGATTTCTAACAACTTAACAAGACCACCCGAACACCGTTAACTAAAGCAGGCCATAGTATTACTGTGCAGGGCTCCTTGGTCGAGCAAAAACATGCCGAGCAAGCTCAAGAGTGACCCAGAAATGAAATATATAAATCTCAAAATTACCAAGTCATCAGAGGTCGGCTTGGCCTTCACTGTTCGTCTGATTTGGATAGTTTTAGCCGAGCTTGAGCTCTGCCCATTTCGGTACCAACATTACGAGTAACACCCGAATACTGTCAATTAACTCAAGCTGCAATATAACTGAGCAAGTCCTTTTGACCAGTCAAAAATCTTACGATTTTCTGAGCATGTCCCCTCGGGACCCAGGAGTAAGATGTAGAAATCTCAAAATTTCAAGTCACTTATGCCCAGTTTAGGTTTTTTTGTTCGGTCATGAGTGCCGATCTGGCCCTTGTGGCCCTCGGTAGAGATGTAGAAATCTGAAAATTTCCCAAGTCATTCAAGGTCGGCATGAACATTTTTCTACTCGTCAAATTTTGACAACGCTGGCCGAGCTATATAGCATATATACTAGCTCGGTAAACGACCCTGCTCATCTCTCGTGCCCATCGGGGGGTCTTAACGTTTGGCCAAGCAAGGTGTTCACATTGGGTCTGGGTCCTTGGACACGTCGAGCATACGGCGTCATTAGTCATCTCTGATCAAATCTTTGGTGCCTAGCCGAGTTAGGACTTTCTTGCCCTGGCGTAGCTCAAGGCCACCCGGCCTTTGGTGCCTAGCTGAGCTAGGACTTTCTTGCCCTGGCATGGCTCGAGGCCACCGGGACTTTTCTTGACGATGTCATCAATCATGCACAAACTGTTGGAAAAATTCTGTTTATTCCTTGTTTCGAACAAATGTGCATTACAGACTTCAATGATAAAACTTCCTTTAATTCTGGGCATTCTACGGCCTTAGGATATGCTTTCCTCCCCTGTCTTTGAGTCTGTACGCTCCCATGCCAGCAATTGACGTAACTTTATATGGACTCTCCTAGGTCGGACCTAGCTAGCCATCAAAGGGGTCCTTTATATTAAGGAGGACCTTCCTAAGGACCAGCTCACCGACCTGGAAGTTCTTCTGATTCACCCGCCTATTGTAGAACTTTTCGAGTTGCTGTTGGTAGGATGCCAGCTTGACCAGAGCCTGCTCCCTTCTTTCCTCGGTCAGGTCTAGTTCCCGAGCTATGTGGAGATCATTATTCCCGGACTAGAAGACTTCAAACCTGATGGTAGGCATGCCGACCTCCAAAGGGATCACTGCTTCTAACCCATAGGCTATGGCGAATGGCATCTCCCCAGTAGAACTCCTGGGTGTTGTTCGATAGGCCCACAGCACGGAGGGGAGTTCATCCGCCCACTTTCCCTTAGCTTGCTCTAGTCTTCTCTTCAGCCCTGACAAAAGTTTTTTGTTCGAGATCTCTGCTTGACCGTTCCTCTGAGGGAATGAAGGTGTTAAGAAACAAATCTTTATGCCCAGGCCTGAGCAGAACCTCTTGAACAAGTTGCTGTTAAATTGCTTCCCATTGTCTGCAACTATGGCACGCAGAATACCAAATCCGGTGATGACATTCTTCCACAAGAACTACTTTGCGTCCACATCTCTGATGTTGGCTAAGGGCTCCGCTTCCACCCATTTTGAAAAATAATCTGTAGCTACAATTTGGAACTTTCTATTACCGGGTGCTTTAGGCAATGGCCCTACAATGTTCAGTCCCCGTTGAGCAAAGGGCCATGGGCTAGTGATCGGACTCAGCTCCTCGACTGGTTTCCTGTGTAAGGGAGCAAACTTTTGACACTTCTCGCATTTTTTTGAATAGATCTAGGCGTCTTTCTGCATGCAGGGCCACCAATAACCCTGGCTCTTTGCTCGGTATGCCATGGGTCTTCCCCCAGTGTGGCCCCCGCATATCCCTTCATGAAGTTCGAACATAAAGTCTTGGACTTTGTTCGGATGAACACATGGCAGGTAGGGACCTGAGAAAGACCTCCTGTACAGTTGGCCATTGGGAGATAACCAAAAACACGCAGATTTATGTCTGATCTTGTGCGCTTCCTTTTTTGTCCTCTGGTAGTTGGCCGTCGCTGAGGAAACTAATGATAGGGTCCATCCAACTCGGCTCTTGGGCTTCTTCAATAGCATATATCTGCCGAATAGTGGTGCCAATGCTCGAGCTCTCCTGCTTCTACACTTCCACCATTCTATTTAGTCCGAGCTCGGTTGCAGAGGCCAAGCTGCCAGGGCATCGGCATGAGAGTTTTCTTCTCGACTGACCTGCTCAATTTGTACTTCATCGAAGCCCTTGATTAGCTCGAGCACAATAAAGAGATAGGCGACCATCTTGTCGTCCCTAGCGTTGTATTGCCCAGTCATTTGGTTGACCACTAGATGCGAATCACAAAAACCTTCAAGTTTCTGATGCCTAGGAGCTCGGCACTCCTAAGCCCTGCAAGTAGTGCTTCGTACTCGGCTTCATTATTGGAGGCTGGGAATCCCAACCTTATTGATTGCTCTATCACCGATCCGTTGGGGGATATGAGGAGCACTCCTGCTCCGGAGCCTTTTCTGGTTTGAAGCACTATCAGTGAATAGCCTCCATCCTTGCAGTTTTGTTAATCGGGGTTCGGCGCTGGATGCCCCATTTTCTTCTTCTCCATTCGTTTTCTCTGTCCAGTCATCCTTCCCCCAGCTCAGGCTCGAGTAGGGTTGAGTTCGAGCTGTGCTGTGTGGCCGGCTTGGAGAATTCAGCAATAAAATTTGCGATGACCTGATCTTTGATTGCTGTTCCTTATCGGAACTTGATATCGTATTCTCCGAGCTCTACTCCCTACTTGGCAATCCTTCCAGATAAATCAGCTCAGCGTAGCAGAGCTTTGAGAGGGTGTAAAGTTAGAACAATGATCTTGTGGGCTTCAAAGTATTGTGCCAGCTTTCGAGATGCCATGACCAGGGCCAACACTAGCTTCTCCAAAGGTAAATATCTGGTCTTGGCATCGAGGAAGATGTGGCTGACATAGTAGATCGGGAGCTGCCCGGCAGTATTCATTCTGAGGAAGACGGCACTGGCCGCATGGTCGGATACTACAAGGTACATGTATAGCTCTTCCCCAAACAGGGGCTTAGAGAGGAGAGGAGCCGAGGTCAGGTACTTTAAAATTTGGAGCGCCTGATCACACTCTTCCCCCCAGACAAAAATTTTTCCCCTTTTCAACAATTGAAAGAAATGATGGCACTTATTTGATGCCCGGCTGATGAATCTATTCAGTGCGGCTACAATTTTAGTCAGTCATTGTATCTCTCGAACAGTCTTTGGGGGTTGTACGTTCTGAATTGCAACTATCTGGTCAGGATTAGCTTCAATCCCCCTTCTGCTGATTAGGTGCCCCAGGAATTTGGCTGACTGCACACCGAACGCACACTTTGACACGTTGAGCCTTAGTTTATGGGTTTTCAGCACCTCGAACACGCTGCTCAGGTCGGCTAGATGGTCATGCTCTTGCTTAGTCTTCACCGCCATATCGTCAATGTAAACCTCAATAATTCGACCTAGCATAGGTTGGAATATTTTGGTCACCGGCCTCTGATAGGTCACCCCGGTGTTCTTCAAGCTAAAGGGAAAAACCTTGTAGCAATAAAGTCCTCTAGGGGTGATGAAGCTTGTCTTCTCTTGATCATCCATGATTAGAGCAATCTGGTGGTAGCCCCTGTATGCGTCCAAGAAACTCATGATTCCGTGTCTGGCTGCCGAGTCCACTAGCTAATCAATTTTGGGAAGTGAAAAGTAATCTTTGGGGCAGTCTTTGTTCAGGTCAGTGAAATCAACACAGACCCTCCACTTCCCACTTTTCCTTTTCACAACAACTATGTTGGACAGCCATTACAGATACTGCTCCTCTCTTATCGCTCCCGCCTCGAGCAGCTTCTCAACTTCCTCGACAACGACCTCTGCATGCTGAGCTGAAGACCTCCTCCCGCGCTGGACAACGGGCTTGTGTGTAGGGTTGACATTTAGTTTATGCTCGATCACCTAGGGTTCAATTCCCGGCATCTCGTTGGGAGTCCAAGCAAAGACCTCGATGTTTGATTTAAGAAAGCTCACCAGAGCAGACTCATCCTGTTCAGCTATGTGGGTGCTGAGCAGGAAGAAACGATCAGAATCTTCCTGATTCAGCATGACTTTCTTGAGAAGCTCCACCACCTTCTCTGCTGGTGCTTTCCCGACTTCATCGAGGAGTGGCCTGTCTTGTGCTTCCACTACACACATCTGTTCTTCACCAGAGGATCCTTCTTTACCTCAGATGACAGCCATAAAACATATCCTGGCCGCTGCCTGATGTCCCATGATGCACTATACACCTCTGGCGGTTGGGAACTTCAGGACTTGATGGTAAGATGATGGGATGACTTTGAGTTGATGAAGCCAAGTCCTTCATATTATAGCATTATAAGGTGACGGGACGTCTACAACCAAGAATTCAATGTTTATGAGCTCAGACCCTGCCTTGACCTGAAGCGTAATCCTCCCCATTAGTAGGGTGGGCTGACCATTGAACCCGACTAGTGGTGTACGGCATTTTTGCAAGTCTGCTTTTGCAAGCCCTAATTTGTAGAAGAGGTTGGCATACATGACCTCCGTCGAGCTCCCCTGATCTACCAGGATACACTTTACGTCATACCTCCCAATTCGGAGGGTTATAACGAGTGCGTCATTGTGAAGGTGCTCAACCCCCTCTAGGTCGGCATCAGTGAAAGTTAGATCTCCGGCTAGGAATTCATAGCTCGGATACTTCCTTCTACTCGGCTCATCGTGCTCGAGCTGGGCCTGCATAATCTCGCGATGTGCCCTTTTTCGGCCTTGACCCCTTGTTTCATTCATTGTCCCTGGCGGAGGGGCTACATGAATGACGTTAATAACTCCCGCGGGCTCATCAGCCCCTCTGTTTTGTTCGGCCTTAGCATGTTGTTCAGCCCTGGTCTTCTCTTTGTCGATATACTGCCCAAGATTCCCCGCCTTAACTTGCTCTTCTAAGAACCTTTTAAATGTTCGGCAACGGTCGGTGTAGTGCCCGTGCTCCCTATGGTAAGCACACTATTTCTTCTCGTCCCGTTTGCTCGGGTCCGTGAACATCTCGGGCGGCCAGACAAACTGCGGCTTGTCCTTGATTTGGTTGAGGAGCTTGTGGATGGGCTCCTTAAACACGGTGTTTGCCACTTCGTACACCTCATTGGGCCTCTGGCGCTCTCTTTTTCGATCTGGCCTCCTCCTGGACTTCTTGCTCTCCTTCTTCTCCGCTCGGTCAACCTTTAGTGCTTTCCGGGCGGCGGCTTCGTTGCTCATACCACCAATGTCCTCCTCTACTTTGAAGTGCTGCTCTATCCTCAGCATCAGCTCGGCCCTGCTTTGAGCTGGCCTCTCGGTCAGCGAGTGTCTCAGATTGTGGGTTTTCTCTAACCCATGCTTGAAGGAGGCAACGGCGAGCTGCTCGTTGCATTCGTCTATATCATTGAAGGTCTCCCAGTATCGCCGACCATACGACCTTAAGCTTTCTCCCTCGGCTTTCTTCATGCTGAGCAAAGAATCTATCTCGTTGGGTTGACGGGTGTTTGTGATGAACCGTGCTGCGAACAGGTCGGCGAGCTATCTCCAGCTTCCCACTGATCCAGCTGAGAGGTTGTCGAACCAGCACAGGGCCACCTCGCCCAAGCTGGATGAAAACATCCTGCACATCAGGGATGCGTTCCTGCTCCAAAGCGCCATAATATGCCTGTAATGTCAGATATAACCCATTGGTTCGGTTTTCCCGTCATACAAGTTAAACTTAAGGGTTTGAAACTTCCTTGGAGGATCAACCCCATCGACCTCCCTTGTGAATGGGGAGGCAGATATCTGCTTCAGGAACCTCCGAGTAGCGTCTTGAGCCGACCTCCCTGTAGCCGGCTGTAGCCTCCCCTCGAGTTGGAGGTTCAACCATTGCTTGAGCTCTTCTTTCTCCTCTGCACGCCCGAGGTCTTGACTAGCCTGCTGTTTGTACTCACTACGGCACTCGATTGGCTCATTGGTGTTGCTGGAGGTCTGGGTTTACCCTTGCCTGTTCCTCTTGGAGCCTAAGACGCAGCTCTTCTCGGGGTCCTCCACACGTCGACCAGGTCGAGCGTCCTTCCTTGAGCCACGACTGGCTTGATGCCGAACAGCATCTCTCCCACAATTACGGTCGGACCTTTCATGGTTGGCCTCCTCTCGTTCAGTCCGAGCTCCTGGCGAGTGTCGGTTCATTTGAACCTTCATCTCGTTGAGCTCTTGTTGGAGCTTGTCCGGTTGCTCGTCCCTCTTGTTTAGCTGGTCCTAATACCCTTCTAGGACTTGTTGCATGGTGAAACGTGGGGGGAAGACCCCAGCGGAAGGTGTTGACTCATTAGAACCCCTGGCTTGGGTCCGTTCTCTCCTCCTGTTGAGCCTAGTTCCACCAATATGAACTTCCGAGGCCAATGGGTGTCCTCCTCCACAGTAAGTTGCATGCGATGCACCTACTCGTAGTGCGCGCGGGTCTCTCAGCTCTTCTTCAACGTGGTTTCCCCGACTAGCCATGGAGGTGTTCTTGAGATTTTCATAGACGGCACCAAATTGTAGAGGATCAAGATTGGGATCTACAAGTCCTGTTCAAACTGGCTATGATAATAGGGAAGAATGCCACGTGTGAGCCTGCACAAGAAAGGAGTGAGATGCCCGCCAGTGGCTTTGTACCGGTGGACCCTCCGACGATCAAGTCAGGCAATGAGTTTTAGTGAGAAGGAAGAGCCTGAGAGTAAGTTTCAACAGAGTAAGTTTCAACAGAGTTTTGGCTTAAAAGAAGAGAGCATACCTTTCATCTTTCAACTTGCTGGCTACTTATAGGTAGAAAAATACTTGACCCGCTCAGAGAGTTCGACCCGACCCGAGAAGGTCGGGTTGTACCTCTTCTCTTTGGTTAATGCTTAGCAATTAATGTCTTGATGGTGACTTATCAATGTCATCATTGAATATCTCTGCAAAATATCTCTGCAAATGCATTTTGTCATGTCTAGATGTCCATCAGTATTTAGATCTAGCTCAGGCTAAACTGTATGCCTATTTTGGGTTACGGCTGGGCTACCCCCACCTGACCATTTTACCCATGAGTTGGCCCATTACTACCGATGTTTCATCTTCGTACCACATCTCGGATCTATGTACCGCGGGACATGACCTTTTTAGGATCGTTCATTTAGCTCGAAACAAGGTTTAGGCAGCTCACCTTGCTCGGCTATCAATGCCGTGCGTCACTCACCATGGTGCCAAGCACAATGCTCTCAAAATTGGGGCTTGACCCTCGCCGAGCTCGGATACTCCACCTATATAGCTCGTCATATTGCCCGAGTTGATGTGGACATGCCGAGGATCGTCCCGTGATGATGTGGACTGCTGCGCTGTACGGCCTTCCACATGTGTTCCACGTGATTTAGGTCAGAACTTGATTCACCCTCAGTTTGTATTAGGGCTTGCGATTGTGCTCGAAATTGTTTCTAATTTGATTTTGATCTTGGGTTCCAGTCGTTGGATGGATTTAGGAAGTGTTTGGTTGCTGCTTTCATGGGATGCATTGTAGGTTTCTTATTTATGTTTCATGGGATGCATTCCAGCAAGGTTCCTAATTTGGATGTTAGTAGGGCAAATGTTATCTCAAATTGATAATAAGTTGTTGAAGGATTTGCAACCAGTATGTAGTTTCCTCCCCTACTTTGCTTTTATTAAGAAAATGGTGATGGTGGGAGGTGATGAGAGGGAGGAGGAGATGGCGACGGAGGGGGATAAGAGGGAGGAAGGTGATGGTGGTTGAGCTTCATGAGCAGTGCAGGCGGCTGGCTGATCCCGCCAACAGTGCCCAGCATGTTGACTTTTCGCTCCAAGGCCGACTCCGATGAGTAACGGTGACGGAGGAGGTACCGATGATGACGAAGAATTGCTCCTTCTGAGAGATGCTTGGATCAATCTCAACATTGCAGCCTTCATATTTTTCTTCTTGGAGATCATGGAATGAGTGAGTGAGTGAGTGAGTGAGTGAGATCATGGAAGAAGATGACCCAAACCTAAACCCCAACCCCTACTTTTACCCCTACGATGATCTCAACCCAAACTCATTCCATATTCAGCGTTTGTGTAGGATTAGATTAATAAATTTGTAATTTTGGTTAGTAGGGTTAGGACAATATTAGTTACAGGAGATATTAGTAATATTTCAAAAAAAAATAAAAATATTTTTATTTTTTTAGAAATCTTAAAAGAAATCAATGTAATTTACATTAATATTTTATTTTTATTAACATTGTCTAACAATTATCAAATATAGAGATAGTTATCGAGAAAGATTAAATTAATTATCACATTCACGTTTTGTATTGGGTTTTTTTGGACCAAGTATTTTTTTATATGAATGGGCGTATGTAAGTCAAGTGGTGGCCAAGACTGAGTTGAGACGGGTTTAGATAAAATATTTAATTAACTCACTTTTGGTGAGTAAAAGTTTTTTTAACTCACAGTTAACTCATTCAATAGTATTGCAATTTAGTGAACATATTTGGACCTTTGCTAAAAAAAAAATTATTATTTTGGTTTATCTCATTAAGATAATTTGAAAGGATAAAAAATTTTATTCAAAATATAAAAAAACAAAAAGAAAATAAGAATTTTTTAAAAATTTAGCCCAAACAAGGCATATAAGTTTTTTAAAAAATAAATGATAAATATATTTTTAAAAAATAATAATTAAATAATAAATTAATTTAATATTTTAGGAGAATCATTTATTTATTTTTTAATGAGAAAGAATTAAGAAACATGAAACGTTGGAGAGACCAACCCCACTAATTCCGAAGCAAGGTGTTGCGCTTCAAGTTCCAACGCCAACCCTGGACTCGTTGCCTCCGTTGTTGTTTGACTTTTGTCGACTGATTTATAACGAGTAAATAAAAAGGAAAAATGCTAACAACGGTACATTGAGCTGTAAATAATAAATTTATAATATATAGATATTTATGTAAAATATATTAATATTTATAAAAATAATAAATTTTATTTTTAAAAATATATTAATGTTAAAAAAATTTATTTATATTATCCTATTAAATGTCGCCCAATAAGCGTGGTGGCGTGACCCAATAAAAAATACTCATGTAATTCATAAAACAGAATTCTAGAAAAAAATGCATTTATCTTACTATC
Organism: Heliamphora exappendiculata; assembly: GCA_034768845.1. NCBI lineage: Eukaryota > Viridiplantae > Streptophyta > Magnoliopsida > Ericales > Sarraceniaceae > Heliamphora > Heliamphora exappendiculata. The sequence goes on along the minus strand of JAOTRH010015524.1, from coordinate 2,485 downwards.
CAAGAGATTTAAGTAGTTTTTTTTATAGTATATTTTTATTTTTAAATAGTAGCATTTGAAATATTAATATAATTTTTTTATTAGTGTTATTTAGCGATGCTAAAATTAATAACTTATAAGCTATACTTGATTGATCGGATTAATAATGAGTGAATATTTAATGCTTGGTTGATCGGACTATTTAATAAGTAGTTCCATAAGACTAGTAATGAATGATTAGTAATATTATATTTTTTTAAGTATTATATATTTCATATTTTGTAAAATTAGTAATCTAATGGATGGATAATTCTCTCTCCGATTGTTAAATTCAAATAAGAGAAATATAATTCCACAAAATATATGATATAATTTTATGTCTATGTCGGTCAATTAAACATGCTTATAGATTGTTGTTGAAGAAATGATTGTAGCAAAAACTACAAGTATTTAAAAAAAATACTAATTTTTTTGTTGAATTCATATTTTATAGCAAAAATTATAATTATTTAAAAAATATTATAACAACTTCTTCTTAAAATTATTACCAGAACAAAATTAAGCAATGCCAAATACCATCATTGTTAAGAGAAAATTTGATTTTTTAATTGAGAATATTATAATTATTTTATTTAAATAAAATTAATGTGTTTTGAAAGTGTATAAGTTTTTTTTTTTAAAGAAAAAATCAATTATCTTTATAGAGAAACAAATGATATAGCTTAAGAAATAAAAAAAAAATGTGTTTTTACTTATTTTGTGAATAAATTTTGATTTGAATTATTCATCACTTTTTAAACATTTATGTTACCAAACATGTTTTTATTTTTAGTTTTTATAAACATAAACAAAAATATATTTTTTATTTTTTATAAATAAAAAATAAAAAACTTGAAACGTTAAAATGGAACCTTGGAACCGGTTTGGCTGTTTGAATTCTCTATTAGAAAAAAAACTCAACTCTATTTCTATGAAATCAAAAGGCTAAGAAATTATCACCAACGCTACAAATGAAAATTAAAAAATAAAAATATATTAAATATTTTAATAAAAACAAAAAATAAAAATTCATGTTAAACTATCTTAAAAGTTATACATATTCGTTTTTTTATAAAAATAATATGTTTAAAATTACTCGTCAAAATCTATAAAAAAAATTTAATATTGAATATAAAGTTATATAAAAATAATTTTAAAACAATTATAATAAATTTTTTCTGATTTAAATTTTTTTTATTTAAAATCACTTTAAGCTAAATTTATTTATTTAAAGCCATTTTGAGCCAATTATTAAAGTTTTTTTTTGAATTAAAGCAACTTTAAGCCAATTATTATCTTTTAATTTAAAGTTATCAATACAGTTTACTAAATTAACGTTTTATTTATTTATCTTAAAACAATTTTAAGCAAAAAAAATTTAATTTAAAATCAAATAAACAAACGAGACCTTGTTCAGAAGTTAATATTACTATTTTTTATTTATGGGGGATGGAATTAGGATAATTGCGTAATTCTGCAATCGTGAGAGTCGAGGGGGTTCGTACGTTAACAAAGTGAAACCGTGCTCGTGAACAGAAAAAAGAATCAGACTCTTTTCCGCCGTTCGATGGCTAATTTGGGGATTTTTATTTTTACTTTTTTGACGTTTTCGTGACTTTTCACACTTTTGTAATCATTAGGTTTTTACAACGCATTTGATCCGTAATTATGATGCTTAACGCCGTTTGTTAATTCCGTTATTGGTATTTTTGGTAATCGGCAGGGGCAAGTTTGTCCTTTTCATTGACAAATTATCAGTCGGCTGGATTTTTCTGCTGAGCGGCCAAACAAAGGTGGGTCCTACCTTACCATCTCGGACACTGGAAATTATTTGGAATCATTAATCTCTCGATTTACAGAAATACCCTTAATTTGTTAATCAATTATAAATAAACCCAGACCGCTTGATTTTTTTTTAAAATTTTTTTTAACATGTTTTATTTTTTGTTTTTAAACTGTAATATTTACAATGCTAATCTGATTTTTTATTTTCAAAAATATAATTAAATTTTAATTAATAGTATTATAATTAATTTATTAAAAATAAATTAATATTTAAAATTTATAGACTCTTTTTTTAGAAGACATTGTTACTTTCTATGCATGGTATATGCGAACTAATGAGCTTATTTGTTATTTTAAGTTAGTAATTATTTGTATTTAAATGTACTTTAAATATAATTTAGTAACAAAATTGATTTTAAATATTATATAAAAAAATTGATTTTAAATGCACCTATTAAAAAAGGTAAAAGTCAGTTCTAAACTTATCCAAACAGGACGTTGAAGCATTACATCGCATTGTAGTGGTTCATTTACAACTCTTGCATTAAGTTCTAAATTTAAACCATGTTATATACTTAGTAATTATTCAAAGGCACTTTAAATATAATTTAATAATAAATAGTTTTTTAATTATTAAGGGAGACAATTTAAATATTTTCATTGTTCACTCTCAATTTAAATT
>JAOTRH010015513.1:0-22658 GCA_034768845.1 Heliamphora exappendiculata | reverse complement strand
AAGCTTCACAAAAAGAACTACTTAATAAAATAACTACATTTTTAGTTAAATTAATTTTTTATTATTTTTATTTTTATTAGAACAAACAAAAATAAAAAATTGTAATTTATCAAAACAAAGCCAACACTTATTTGTAACATTAACCGCAAAGATAAACTTCACAAAAAAAATTAAATCTCTGGACTAAAAACGCAAAAAGGCAAAAATAAAAAATTTGCTTTTTAGCTAGATGCCAATCAGGCCCTTGGTCTCTGTTTGATGTCTAAGAAATTTAATTTTAAAAGATTTATTTTTGTATAAAAAATAAAAATTAAATTATTTAAAATAATTTATTTAGATAGTTTTTATTTTCTTATTTTTTTATTCATAATTTCTGTTAACAGTGTTGGACAAAAATACTGATAGGGGGTCAATGATATTTCAGAAATCTCGAAGAATTTTTTAAAAATTGAGATATTTTTTATTACACCGCACATCTGAATATCATACCGAACAGTATATTGCTTTTTTCATTTGTACAGTACGTATTGTTATCGGTAATATACCGCGTCCCGTTTAAAATTATAAATTTATAATTTTAAATATTAAAATTTATGTCTATTAATTTAGATTAAAAATAAAAAATAAAAATTAGACATTAAAACAAGCAAACTCAAGTAAAATCATCCAAACTCCAATAACAAATCATACATTAGAACACACGCTAATCAATTTTTAAAAACATTTTTTTGGTCTTTAAAAAATTCAAATTTAAAAAACAACCATTCAACAAATATATTTTTTTTGAATGTTTTTCTAAAAAATTAGTATAAAAAATAAAAAAATGTGAAACAAAAGCAAGTAAAATAAACAAATTTATTTTTAGTTGACAAACAGTAAAAATGGAGAGAGAAGAGAGATAGAAAAATAAGAAAATTAACAAAAATTTGACAGAATTAGAACAAATAGGATGAGTGATATTTTAAAAATTACAATAATAATTTTTATTTTTATAAAAAAAATAAAAAAATAAGTATAATTTATTCATTTATAAATTATAACATGTCAGATTAGCTTGATAACGACGTGAAATGATCAATAATGTCACAAATCGTACGTACGAAAAGTTTGTGTATTTTTTATCAGTAATAAAAGCAATTGTCGCTATCGCGATGCATATATATATCGCTTAATCCTTAGGGATATCGATATGAACAATGAAGTATAAATGCAAAGAGAAATTGCAATCGCATGCTGGAGAAAGCAACTTTTGCTAATACCCATGAGGGAAAGCAACTTTCTGACAATTAATTAAAAATAGTACAAATTAGGAAAATCATTATTTTCTACACTAGCTAGCTATTAAAAAGCTCATAAAATCATGATTAATTAATTAATTAATCATATGTCAGACCACCACTACCACCCAAAACAAAAAAAAACTGCTAATTAACTATGATGGGCTCTTAAGGACTATGGTGGAAATGACATGGGTTATTTCATATAGAATACACTTCTTAATTAGTTCAAAAAAATAATTAAAAGATATCTCCCATTTGGGATGGTTTAAAATTTTTTTAGACTTTTTCATTTTTTGGTTAATTGTTTATTACTTGTCTAGATCATCTCGATGTGTAAGAGAAATGAAAAAATTAAAAAATTTTATTAAAAGATTAAAAAATCTTACTATAAACAAAAATAATCAATATAAATTTGTTTTAATGACTTATTTTTTGTCCTTTTGACTTAAAATATATTTTTCTCGCTTGTCTTAATGAGAAAATTCAAAAAAGTATAATAATTTTATCAAATGAAAAAAAAAGCTATTATCCCAAACAAGTGACATGTTTTTTTGGTCCTTAGTTTGCCAAACTGGTTATGCAACTTGTTTTATATCTTTATATCATGATCTAATTCTCCCAACTAAATCTTTTTGCTCATAAGTTTGGGAAGACTGGATCTCATAAAATTGTTACATTTTATAGGAGAGTTTTGGCGCAACGATATAGTTGTCGCTGTGTAGTTTGAAAATCACAAGTTCAAAGTGTGAAAATAGTCTCTTGCGAATGCAAGGTAAGTATAGACCTATCGTGGTTTGCTTCTCTTTTCGAAACCCGTATACGCAAAAACTTAATGTACCAAGCTATCCTTTTTAGTTTGAGAAGACTGGATTTCATAAAATTGTTGCATATGATGATTTCTTGGAGAAATGCAAGTCAATCAGCAAACTATAATTTTTAGTAGGTAAACATACACTTCAAGCTGCAGTATACGAAAATACTTTTGGATCTTTCAAGATTTTACTAGAAAGTTGCCAGTTTTGCTAATTTTTAAACCCAATTAGCATTATCTAATAAGATCGTGACAAAGTCTAAATTGACTTGCAGTGGGGACATGCCCAGTGGTAGCTAGGTTTATCCATTAATTCCTCTTTTCCAATAATTAGTGAAATTAACATTCGCTCACTTACGATGTCCCCCTCAGCTCACTCTAGCTCCAGGCCTTTTGCTCTTCTAACGTAAGCTCCAAGGCTTCACAGTTAGCCTTTACTAACTATATAAACAAATAGAACAAGTTTGTGCGATACATAGCATCAAGCAACAATAAAAGTGAAACAAGAGTCAAAGTTGTGATATGGTTGACCTCAACTGTACTTCGAAACTCTTCTTTATTGCTTCGTCAGTGCAGTTACTGAAGTATTTGTGATAGTTAGGGGAGAATAGTTGTGGCATTTGATGCGATATTTAATTAGCTAAGATAAGAAAATTGATCATTAGTGATAATTAGAAATTGTCATAAAATATTTATTATTTGTCACTAAAAATTTTTAGTGACAATAAAATAGTCGTCACAGAGTTGTCATAAAAAATTCGTAGCTGAAAATATATGGTGACAACTTATTGATCCCATCACAATAACATATAATTTTAGTGACAAAATAAATATTGCTACTAAATAATCACTTTTTTGTGACGATTTGTTTGTAACTAAATGTACACAAATCTCATCACTATAGAGACTAATCGTAACTAAAAATAGTATTTAAAAATTTAAAAATATAACATTTAGCGACAATAAAGGTCGTCAAAATTTTCTAATTTTTTGGCGACGAGAATAATTGTTGTTAATAATAAAAAATAAAAAAAAATTATTTTACAAAGTAAAATAATATAATATCAAGTGGTTGCTTGGTTGATCCATATCAATTCCTCGTTTCCAATAATTAGTTAAATTTGCAATGTGTAATTACTGTAGCATTTTGTGGTAGTTAGGGGAGAATAATTGTGGCATTTGATGAGTGATTTAATTAGCTACTAGAATTGCTAGGTAGCTTTAATTTGTCTTTTCTAAAAACGGTTGAAGAGGTCTATTTTGGCATCGTTTGAGTTCTAACTTAAAGTGACTTATTGTTTTTTAATTTTAAAATCAAACAAAAAAGCTATGGGCGATTGTTAAAGGATGATTTTTGTGATAATTTATCCCACATCGATGGGAGATAAAAAATAAGTTTAGTATATAATGAAACTTGTGATTTACTACTAATAACTTGGGTTTAAGCAGTTTGGCTCATGTTATTAGACTATTTATTCAAATTGTTGAACCAGTAGTCCACTTTAGTCGTTACAAATGGTATCAGAACCAACCATAATTCCTATCTATGGCTCCGTAGCAGTGTGTACAGAAGAATAAAAATTTCAGAGATGAGTAAAAGTCCCAAGATTTTATACTTTGTGTCCCTTAATTGGTTGTTATCTACATCCCAGCTAGAGAAAAAACTCAGGCTACGTAACAAGGGCATCACGTATTTGAGTAAGGGATACTGTGATAACCCATCTCATATCAATGAAATATAGAAAATAAATTTGATATATAATGAAACTTAGGTATTTGTACTAATAACTTGAATTTAAATATTTTGGATCGCGTTTTAAACTCTTTATCCACTTTGAGCCACCTCTAGCTACTTTTAATCCGAACTTATTGTCTTATTACTTATTTAATTTAAAATCATTTAAATCGCTTAAAGACAAATATATTTTTAGCCTTAAGGTCACTTTAAAATTATAATTTAAACTTAAAAGTAAAAACTCTACTCTAAATCGAATTACTAACCAAAAGCCTTTGACCTGTCGTTCGACAATCTCTTTTAATCAATGTTAGGGTTGACCTTGGTCATATATAGGTTGACAAGGTAGACACCTAGGATTTTTGAATTTTGTTAAAAAAAAATAAATAAATTCCTCTTAAATAAAGCCTTTACACTAAATTCAAAAATATTTTTTCTTTTACTAAGCCTCAATCAAATAAAAAATTATTTATATTTTAATTTTAACTTTATCAAAATCTACATAAGTTCATTTCTTAATACTAACTAAGCTCAAAATAAAATTATTTTATTAGTGAATAGTCCATATTGTGTCTAATCCTTCAAGAAAATTACCGAAAAGATCAAAAAAATAGTTAAAGTGCTAAATTCGTTCAAAATACTGAATTGTTACTTTTCAAATTGATGAATTATTAGTAGAATAGTGTTGTATGAAATGTGAGAAGACCAATTTTTAAGTTACATTTGATGAAATTATAATAACTTTAAATTGTTTACGTGTAGTTTTGGTATGACTTATCATTTTGCTCCTCCAAAAATGTAAAATGGTTATTTAGTTATAAAAAAAATTAAGAAAAATCTAACTTTTTCTTTAACCAAATGGCCATTCTAAAGAAAATGAAACATACCATAAACTGTTAAACACCAAGGCTATCAAACATGTTCAAATTTTGTGCATTTTTAATTTACTTAAGAAAGGGAAAAAAAAACCAAAAGACGCAAAAAATATCTTAAACAAACCAAGCCTCATTGAATTCATGTAACAACTTTTTCTTGAGATTGATTTTAAATTTTTAAAATTTTTGCCTATGAATATATTTTTTTTAAAACAAAAGAACTATCTCAAAACCCTTTGAATTCATCCCTAAAAGGTGAACTTCTGAATACTTGCAATCACTCGCAAACTACAGGTATTGGTTAAGTCAAGGTGCTTTCAGCAGGAGTCGAACACAAAACTTTCGGATTTACGGCTGGTCCCAGTGACAACCTTAAACCGTTGAACTATCATGACGAGTTCTTATGAAAATTTATTTTTTTTAAAGAACTTCTTAAAAGTCTAGGTAGGGTTCGTAAAAACTCAAGGTGAACCCTTTTTAATGTAATGTCAGTTTTGTCTAACCAATTATATATAGGGATTTAACAAACTCAAAAGGTGTATATTATGCTCAACTCCATCAGTAGTTAAAACGTGTTCGATCTTATTGATACACAACAAATACAAATAACTATGATTTTTATAAATTTTAATTTTAATCAGTTTATATGTGTGGTGAAAACTTACATAAATATTTTTTTTGGTAAAGGGTTGTTGGGGAAATATTAATAGGTAACAAACTAATTTATTTTATAAAACAATATGTGGATTAAGCGTAGATTAGAAAACAATATGTTTTAATGAAGCAGAAAAAAAAACTGCAACAGAAAAAATAAATCTACTGGAATAAGTAAAATATAATCGAAAATAGTAAAATAAAATTGTGGCACCAAAAAATAGATCGGTGAGCAACAGAAGATACAACGATCGGCGAGCAACAGAAGCAGCACGGTAATCTGTCACTCCAGCGAACCGAAACTGAATTCGAACTCTCTCTCGAGAATGCAGATTATGAAGAACAACAGAAACACAGAAGAAGGGTTTCTGTAATTAGTGTTTCAAATCGGGCAATTAACAGCCTTTAAATAGGCTTCATCGGTGGTTGTTCGGTTTAGATAGGCCTGGCGGTTGGACCACCTAACAGGCGCGAACCCGTTTCAGACCGACTCAAACGGTTCAGACTCTAACGGCTTCGAATCAAACTCTCTAACGGTTCGGTAACGGTAACTAGTAACAAATTTTAAATATTTAATATTTAAATTTAAAATTTTAAATAAATAAATTTTCAGTAAAAAAATAATGGTTGATCCGACCCAACATGCGACCCACAAACCCAACCTAACCGGCCAAACGGGCGGCGGCACGCATGTGAGGTTTGGGTCAAACCCACGGTTGAGTAGGTTATCTTCCGTCCACAAAACTGGGTACTCGCAAGGGACACACCCTTAGGCCCAACTTGACTTATAAATGCCGTTTACCTATATTTCTCCCAATCAATGTGGGATTAAAACCCCTTTTATACTAAATTGGATACTCGCAAGGGACACACCCTTAGACCTAACTTGACTTATAAATGCCGTTTACCCATGTTTCTCCCAACCAATGTGGGATTAAAACCCCCTTTATACTAAATTGGATACTCGCAAGGGGTACACTCTTTAGGCTCAACTTGATTTATAAAAATCGTTTACCCATGTTTCTTCCAACCAATGTGGGATTAAAACCCCTTTCATACTAAATTGGGTACTCACTATTTTCTCTCCCAGTCAATGTGAGATAGAGCATAGTTACCATCATTTTGTCAACTTCTATGACACATTTTTTAAGTCAATTTCTCATTCATCCGTTAACGGTTTTGAATGTCACAAAATTCATGATTAAACTACTCATGAATATGAAAATATTAAGACTTAAAATTATAAAAAAATATAAATTCAATTTAAAGTTATTTAGCTTCAAAAATAACTAAAATTATGTTCAACAAAGCGTTCAAACCCCACTATTTTTTAACAAGGGTTTCTTATTTTTTTTTAAAAAGATTTAAATTGAGCATATTGTTCCTTCCAGGCTTATTTTGACACAATTGGCAAATTCCAAAAGGAAGTTTTAAGGGAGGGCTTTTTTTCAATCCTCAACGGGGGACTAGACGCTTTCGTTGAACCATTTATTGATTTAAGTTGGGTCAATTTTAATGATTCAAATAATTTCTTGTATGGTTTTATTTGTACCATAAATTTATAAAAATTAAAGTTAATTAAATATTATTAAAAATTTGAACAAATTATATTTATCTTAAAAATAAAATAGTCCCTAAATTGTGTATTGTTTCTTCTTAAAAATATATAATTACATTTGATTTATTTAAATACGTAACGATATTTATTCAACCTTTTTTTATAAATAAATCAATAATAATAAAATGAACTATTAAAATTATTAAAATAAACTTAACTTGAGTTCATAAATAACTCAACTAGATCGTTGAATTAACCTTAAGGGTTAGTCTGGTGGTTAAGATTTGAGACTTAAGAATTTACTCTTTTAGATCTCAAATTTAAAATCTCTTGACCCCATTTGATAACTAATATAAGTTTGGTGAGATTAATTAAATTAAGTGAATACAAACACCATCACGATACAAGTTATAATAATTAGATGATGTTTGTAAAACTTAGACCACACATTTGGTTAATTTATAGCCACTTTTTGTGCTCGTTTGATAACTAGGCTTAAAATGAGCTTTTTGTTTGAAGTTTGACAGAGTTTTATTTTTTATTTAAAATCACTTAAATTCAAAAAAGAATGGTTTAACAAAATTAGTATGTGACTTAAAGTCTAAAAGCTTATTTGGCAAGAAGGCAATAACTCAAATAAATTGTTAAAATATTTTTATATTTTTACATGATTTAATATTCAATATAAATCTTATTTGATAGATCTCAATAAATAGATTCTAAAAGATAAGTATAATAAAAATTCTAACATTTTAGAAAATGTGTAAAATTATTGTTGGTTAATAAGAAAAAATACTTTTTGTTGATAAGTTCTTAAGAATATAATATCTCATTATTTTTCATATAGCTTTAATTCAATCAAGACCATTCTAATCTCAATCCATGAATCTTTCTTGTATGTTTCTTTCTTTCTTTTTTCTTTTTCATGTATCTGCCTTTTGTGGCAATGACTTATTCAATGTGAAGTTTAATCCCTTCTAATTTAGTTTTCTTTTTTTTTTAATCCTTTATGTTGTTTATGTTAGGATTTTAGAGTCATAATCATATTTGACAATTTATTCGACAAATCCATTTTAACTTTTATTTGGATGTTTAAAAAAATTCACTTTTAAAAAATTCTAGCGTTTTTTCAAAAAAAAAAAAGGAAAAAAAATGCTTAGAACGTTTGGGGATAATTTATGTATAGCTTTTTTATTTTTTGTTTTTTATTAAAATGTCTTAAATGCCTTTATTTTTTGTTTTTAAATTGTAGTGTTTGGAATATTAGTAATTTTTTTTATTTTTGGAAAGAGAGTTGACTTTTTAAAATAAGAGTATTATAATAATTTTATTTTTTAAAAAGTTAGTTGTTTGGGATATACATAAACTTTTTTTCTTGAAAAGGGTGACGAAAAACGTTAGCTGACTTTTTTGAAAAATCAAACTATATGACTTAAAAGCAAATTTTTTTTTATTATAAAAAGACAACTTTTAAATTATGCCAAATAGGGTATTAATTGTATTTGATATTTTGATCGGTAACGTATGAGTCTTATTAGGATTAGAATTGTATTTAGAATTAATATCTCAAGGTGCAACTATTATTAGCTATGAGTACAAGAGGTTAAAGCTTAAAGATCAATTAAAGCTCCATCAAGAATTTGAGCATCGAGCCAAACAAAGACTAAATGGTGGTCTTGCTAATCTCGCACCAACCTCAAACTGAATTGGGGAAGAATTGCAATGGATAAAGAAGTGGGTCTCCACAAGCTTGATATTCGCTCAAAATTGGTATAGTTTAAACCAAGATTTTCACGTGCCTACTTAGGACCCCATTGGCAATTTTCACTTATTTACGTTTTAGTTAAAAATGTAAAAAAAAATAATATCTTCTATTTGGATAAAATGCAAAAAAAAAAAAACTAAATGAAAACTAAAAAGTCAACCAAAAACGCCAACGAAGCTCAGCAGTCGGTCCAAGCAGACCAAAATTCACCATGACATTTTTACCCCTATAACACTAGTTTTTTACATGGTATTGCCACTGGTTTCCAGGTTTGCATTGGATTAGTCAGTTTCCAGCTTCCTCGTTGGTAAGATTTGCGTGGCGGGTCCGTATCTGGTGGGGGCCACACGGTTGGCAAGGGTAAAATTGTCCCTATAATGTCAAAAATAAAAAAAAATAGTTTTTTTATCTAATTAATTAATTTTAAATAAATTAATTTAAAAATTAAGTTACTAAATAACCTATTTTAAACATAATTTGACTAAAAATATAAAAATAAATAAATAAATAAACTTTTAAATTAGTTACCAATCAACATCGTAGTATAGTTTGAATTAAGGTAGTCACGGTTCGAATTCATGAGCCACAATTGGCCACCAACCTATGTTCATTCAGTCAATTTGATATAGGAGGGTGTTCGGCAAAGTTACTATAATTAGTTTTTAATTTTTTTTTACTTATTTTAACTGTAACTATAAGATTTTTTCAATATTCATAACTTCGGTTATAATTTATAATTTTTTTTATTTCAGTTACAAATTACAAGTTTTATCAAATGTTTACAATTTTTACTACAAATTACAATATATTAGTTACTAATTTTAACAATATCAAACAGCACCTATGTGATTTACGCGAATCAGATCAATTCATGAACACTCTTATCTTGAGCAACTAAATAATATATGTGTTTTCTTATTTAGAGCCAAATTAGTAATGATATTATGATTGTCTTTTATTAAAATCCTTATATGAATAAAAAAAGTTGATTTTTTTTTATTAGGAGTACATGGACAGTGAGAAGGAAATGAAAGATGAGAGAAAGGAGAGATGGGGACTCGAACGCTGACCGTCGAATGAGGAACCTATGTGAAAGCTGTGATCCACTGAACTGTTAAGACTCCTCAGTTGATTTTTTTTAAAAAGTCAAATTTTTAAGCTTTTAAAGCTAATTTGTTTAGAATAATAATTTCAAGACAACTTTAAAAAGTTATTTTTTTTTTGTTAGCATCTATTTTTTTAAATTATTTCAAATACTTTCATTCTTTTTTCTTCTTTTTTTTTTTTTTTTTTAAATACTAAATCTCTTAAAAGGTTTTAAAACCCAGCGCACGTCCCCCTTTCCGGTTCCCAAACTTCTCCCGTTTAGGGCTTAATCATCATCGGCGTCTCTTCTCTCGTCCGTTATCTCTCTTTATCGCCGGTGAGGGGTTCCCGTTTAGGGCTTAATCATCATCGGCGTCTTTCCTCTCGTCCGTCATCTACTCATCTCTCCCTATCGCCGGTAATCCCCCTCCCCCTCCCTCCCTCCCTCCCTCTCCCTCTGCGAGAATGAATAGACAAAGCCACAGACTTACTGTTTGTTTTCTTGGAGAAAAATGAGAACTGAGTGTGGGGCTAAATACATACATATATGCATATAACTATACGTATGTAGATTGCTGTCGAGCTTCCATACAGCTGCTTGTAATTCCAAAGTTTATCCCGGTCTCTATTGTCACCTTTTGTTGCTGTTGAGTTTTGTGATTCACTTTGCCAACGTAATATGTTGTTAATGCCTGGAATTGCGGAATTGAATCTTGTTCCGGTGACAAGTTATTCGAATTCTTCTGTTATTGTTGAATGAATTATTGACATTCCAACAGGATGTATATTCCTCACGACAATGGTATTTGTTGATTTCCCCACCGAGATGTGTGTGTGCGCGCGCGCGCGTGCACTTGTGCTTGTGCATGTGTGTGTTTTAATACCTGGCAGTGTAGGGCCTTTTCTGCTTGGAGTTCTAGAAATGAAACTATTGTTTCTTTCATGAATCATGCCTATTGATTTTGGATTTCTAAGTAAACTAATAGATAGAATAGCTGCAAATAGTATCTTTCTAACCTTTTTCTTCTTGGAGTTCTAGAAATGAAACTATTGTTCCTTTCATGAATCATGCCAATTGATTATGGATTTCTAAGTTCCAACTCTATCCCTGTGCCAGTTAGGAGTTTCTAGGAGAGATCCTTTGTTCACGAGTCCATGCAGTAGACTTAACAATGAAGAAGTTTAGATTAAGATGTGTAGTTGATTAGCGAATTATTCGTGTCTACGACATTTCTAACAATAAATCGAAATCTATATTTTAAAAAATAATCACATATTTTAGTACATATTTTAAACCAAATATTAAAGCAAAAAATCCCACTTTTCCCCGTGTGGTTAATACCATAGTTATCAAATCGTGAATTGAAATCTTGATTTAACAAATCGGAAATCAAATCGAATTGGGAATCATAATATTTAGGCCCTGATTAGCAATTTGACTTTTTTGGCTTGGTTAAAAATACAAAAAAGTCAATCTTGCCCATTTGGTAAAAATACAAAAAAGCTAAAAAGTTCAAAAGTCAAATTAAAACACTTTCTAGAATATTTAAATCAAATTTCTACAACTTTTAAAATACAATAATACCCATTTTTCATAACTTATTTACTACCACTACTAATTACATATAATTGTTAATATTAAATATATAAAAGGGTAAAAATGTCAATTTTGAACAAAAAAACAAAAAAGTTAGCTTTTTACTCAAATAACCAACTTAAAAAAACTAATTTAAAAGTTAAGTTATCAAACAATTTACTTTGAACTCAATTTAGCTTTTTAGCAAAAAACATAAAAAAACAAAAGAGCTAATTTTTATGCTAGTTACCAATTGGGCCCTTGGTGCCTGTATAGAATGTCTAAAAAATTTAACTTTTAAGAGATTTAGTTTTTTTAGAAAAAAGATAAATAAAATAAATTAGATTGTTTGGGATAATTTTTTGTAGCAATGTTTTTATTTTTTTATTGAAATATCTAAAATGCCCTTACTTTTACCTTTTAAGCTGTATTATTTGGAATATTAGCACGTTTTTTTTGTTTTTGTGAGTAGGGTTGACTTTTTTATATAAGGGTATTATAGTGATTTTGTTTAAAAAAATTTAAGGTGTTTGGGATATGTATTGGTTTTTTTCCTTAGATTAATAAATGAAAAAAAAGTTAATTTTTTTTTTAAAACCAAACAGTTTTAAAAGCCAACCCAACTAGATTCTTAGTGTAAATTATAAATATGATGTTAAACACTTCACATTGAGACAACTTATATAATAAGGACATAATTCATAATCTAGTAGAAATTATCTTACCTTCTTCACAACAAATATTGGCTCAAACCAAACCCATTATAAGATTTCTTTAAAATCATAGTATGTTTTCTTTTTAAATTTATAAAATAAATCAAAAAAATTCCGAACAAGAGTAGAATAATAGGAGAGAGAGAGAGAGTGCAAACTCTTTAGATTTAATATAGTACCCTTAAAAACATGTCTTGTATGATTATTGTTAATAAATTATTTTTTAAAAAAATATTGTGTAATCATTGAGTATAATTAATCTAACTCATATCATATTAAACTATGATTCTTTCACGAAAATAGCAATAAGAGAAATTATTAGAAGTGTTATTGTCCTCTTTTAAATACTTTTATATTTTGACATTTTTCATATTGTCATCTTATTATATTATATGATCACTAAATTAGCACCAAACAATGCATGATTATATTTTATTTTATAATAGCATGCTAAGTTGTATTATACTTTTTCAAAATTTAAAAAATAATAAATAGGACTTCAAAATTTGTTGGATATGATAATTTTAAGAATTATGAAAATCCTAAATGGTCAATCAAATTGCTAATTGTAAGACTCATATCTATTTTAGCACAAAACAAATATACACATAGATTCGTATCGATTTATGCATGAATTGTAAATTGAATTATGAAACGTAAAATTCTAATAACTATATCCAGTACTTGTGTGGATAACCCCCTACATTCTAGAAAAGAAGTTCATAAGTCTCTGAACTTTTTGAACTTAAGTGCATTGTTAGTAATTTCGTCCAAAGCAACGGCCCATGTACGCACACAAAACTGTTCAAATCTGTCAACTAAGATGACTTTGAAGCTCACCAAACGATCAAAATGCCCATCTAAATCCATTTAAAGAATAGAACCAATGGGCAGGAGGCCATACTTTAGCTCCCTTCTTCCCGTTTTCTTCTTTATTTTACCTACAGCACTCCAAAAGCAATGTCATCCTCAAGCAACTTCAGAGGAGGAGAGGCAATGGTGGCAAGGTTCTACTCCAAGAGATGCAAATGTGGACGTAAGGCAGTCATAAAAGTTGTGGAAGCTGAGAATCCTAGCAAAGGGAGGCTATTCCATGTGTATGAGACAAAAACTTGTGATTTCTGGGCTTGGTGTAATCCAAAGGGAAGGGACCAAATTGTTGATGGGAGACCGAGATTTGATGGGCTGACCATTACTGTGGCTTGGACCGCTTGGTTGAAAAGGTCTTGAAGCGTGAAGCTAACCCAGAGGCTGTGAAGATGATGACGAAGGTTGTTTTCCTATCTTTTAGGTTTGTTTCTCATGCTTGTGATTTTCATTTTGAAATGACCTAGGTTGTAATGAGTTAATATAATGTAATGAAACAGTTTTTTTGTGAAATGCAATCACCATTGCTGTGTTGACAAACACCATTCAACCAAAAGTAATGTGTTTACAAAACCTTAAAATTGTTGTAGTTGTACACTACAGAAACAATCCACCAGTACTTAGTTATCCATTACAGAAACTAAAACAAAGAAAACATGCTAAATAAAATAAGTCCACCAATACTTAATTATCCATTAGAGTCACAAAATTAAGGTCTAATCTTCTTTGCTTCCATGCCCTAATCTTTATTGCTTCCTTGCCCTTATCTTATTCAATACACTTGAGAATGTTGGCCCTCCACCGGTCCACCCTGTCCCACAACTTGTCACAACACTTGACCCACCAGTGGATTCCCTAGCATTAATGGCGTATGCACCTCCTCTGCTAGCCCTTCTCCCAGTAGCACTTGACCCAGTAGTGGATGTCCTAGTACCAATGCCATATGCATATCCTCTGCCAACAATTCTCCCAGTAGCAGTTGTGTCCACACCAACAACACTTGTTATCCCATGCCTTTAAGATGTCTTCCCCCACCAATTGTCCCAGCATCACTTTGTTTTCCCAGCAGCTCTTGTTGTCCCAACAGATGCCTTGCCACTATATGTTGGCAACTTAGTACGCTACATTCCAATTAAAAAATAATCAATATGAATGACATTATGTAAAAATAAATCAGCATTAGCAACAGTTATTACCTGAGTTGATGCTTGAGTTGAATGTGGGGTACTTGTAGTAAGTGGTGGTTAAGAATCCCGCCAGCACTTGAAACCTCAGAGCTATAGGTTGAGGTGTTGTTCCTAGCAGCAGCTGGAGCTTGGGAATTTGATCTCTATAAATTGCATAACAATCAAATATCACCACCATATCTCTCCTTACCACTTTTCTTAGTTTGAATCCTTTACATTAGTTTCCGCCTAATCCACTCATAACGTAGAGATATTGGGAGACCTCTTACTTTTAAAATGTATGAATTAAAAGCCTCACTAATATTGTTTACCAGGGTGACCTTGCCCACAACTTTGGGTTTATGCTCTTTAACTACTCCGGTCTAGTTCTTTTCTTGGCCTCTTTTGGATTAGTCTCCTCAATTTTTGTCATCCAACAATTGAGTTCATTCACATTTACAGTCTTTGTCATCCAATAGTTGTACTCATTCACATGTGCAGTTGAAGCTGCATTCCAGAACGAATCCTTCAACTCTGACCCATTATATTTGACCTTGAAGTTGTTGTACATGTGCCTAAGACGAAACCTAGGATCGGATCTGCTGTAGGCATCAGGTCCTCAAAAGTTTCTACCAATCCCTTTTGTCTATCATAAATGAATGTCCATCCCATTTTATCACAGTGTCCATTGTCCTATATAAATTCTTCAGGGTACTTATCATTATATGCATTAGAATACCAGCCATTTTCATTTACTGCCCCTGTTTCCCCACCAACCCTACAATTTGCTTCTTTTTAATTGTTGTGCCTATGTAAATTAGCCTCAAATATGTCATCTTCATTACTCTCTAGGTCTTCATACAACTAGTTACACACAATACTTTTTTTCTCCACTAGATTCATCATTACAAATGGACCACTTACAACATAGTCACTATCACTAGAGTTATCGTAGCGACGGACAACAACATTCTCACTGATTTCATCAAAAATAAATTCAACATCCGACAAGTAATTTCCCTTAAATTATCAACTACATTTACACTATCCACTTTACCAATTGGATTAGACTAAGGTTGCCCATTTGTTCCACCAATTGGATCTGCATGAGGTTGCCTATCTGTTTTGGCAACTGGTTCAACCTGAGATTACCTATCTGTTTCGAAAATTAAGTAGTGTGATCCAACTGGATTCGAGTGAGGCTGCCCATCTGTTTCACCAATTGGATCTGCATGAGGTTGCCTATCTATTTCAGCAACTGATTCAATCTGAGGTTGCCTATCTGTTTCCAAAATAGGTGGTGTGATGCAAAGCTCATGGGGTTCTCATTTATAGAGTCCTATGATCATCGGAAGGAAAAACAATGATAATAGAGGAGTGGCCTGGCGTTGGCGGACTAGCATCAGAAGGGCCACGCTTGATTTGAAACAGTACAATCGAAAAGACTCTGGATTTGCCATGGCACAAGGTGGTTTATTGCCAAAATCTATCGTTTAGCCCTTGGAAATCCCAATTTTGTCGTTTAGGAAATATTAATTGTGGGAATAATTGTTTCTAGAAATTTCGTTTTTCAATGCCACTTGTTTTGGCATATTTAGTAGTCAAATATGATCATATCTCAAATACGTTATTTTTGTTAATTATTTGTTAATTTGGGATTTAATAAAATTCTGCTTGGGATTTCATAGAATTCTGCTTTAATTGCCTATTTCCTTCCTTGTTTAGGGTTTTTCACTATAAATAATTTGTAATGCCTTAGAACTAAGGGGTGGATTAATATTAAATATTAAAATTTTCTCTTATTTGTATTTATTTTAGAGAGCATTTTTAAATTCAAGCAAACTTGTGAATTTCAGTATTGCTGATTGTTAGTTAATACGTTTCTTTGCGTCAGTTGGTATCAGAGCTAAAGCCATTTGCCTAAGACCTGATCATAACACGAGGTGGTGTTGCAAACAGGGGACAGAAGGGTAGATTCGCCGTTGTCGAAGATGAGAGTTTTAAATCTTAGCTTTTTAAATATGCCACATAAGACTAATGTCCCATCAAGGGTGTTGCGAATTGTAGTATAGAAGATATAGATGGTTTGGTCCAGTTAGGAGTTTGCAGGAGGGTCCTGTGTCCAAGAGACTATAACAAGGAAGCTGAGTATTAGATCAAGTAATTGATGACCTGTGCACCACAATATTTCCAATGATGCAAAGATTTATAGCTTGATCATGTTAGCTCAATATGGGGTTCTGAATTTATTGAATAATGTTTCTCTCTCTCTCTCTCTCTCTCTCTCCTTCAGTCTTTCTTCCCTGTTTCATATGATATGATCTATATTTACACCATTTGAAGTTCTGAAATTGGAGTCATTGCCCCCAAGATTATCAAGTTCTTTGAGAAGTCCGGATAATATTTTAATGTGCTTTCCCATATTTCCCTTCTAATTGCATTTTTCTTTCACTAGGATGAACCTATTGTGGATTAGTCCATCCCTTAAGCGGAAAAGACAAGAACCAAATACACATTCTAAGTCACCTGAGAATGTACTATTTAATCTGATAAAAATAAAGGAGATATGGGAACCTGGAAAAGAGACATGAAACGGGAGGCGAATCTCCCAGAATCTGTGGTTAATAAAGCCCTCAAGATACTCCAAGGCAAGAAACTTGTAAAAGAGGTGGTTAGCATCCAAAGCAAGGGGAGAAAACATTATATGGCAGCAGAGTTTGAACCATCAAAGGAACTCACTGGTGCTGCATGGTATGTGGACGGTAGTCTTGATAAAGAATTCATATCTGTTCTCAAAGAAACATGCTCAAAATTCATTAAACAGCTGAAGGTTGCTACAGCAGAGGAAATTTATGACTTTTTCAAAAAGATTAAAATCACCAAGATTGAAGTCACAACTCAGCAAATCGAAGAGATACTGAGATCTATGGTTTTAGAAGACGAGATTATAGAGGTGAAGAGTACTGGATTAGGAGAATTTTGTTCGATTCAACGTGGAACGGTTTGTTACAGATCTGCAAGTGGAATGGGCCTTGGACGGGGCCCTAGAATTGGGGCCACTGCTTCAATTCCATGCAGGGTTTGTCCCCGATTAAGGCAGTGCACGCCTGATGGCATTAGCTCCCCGAAGACCTGTGAGTACTATACAAGATGGTTGGATTTCGAGTATTAAATGAATTTTCTGGGTGACTGCCAAAGTTGAGGAAACAGAAATTGGCAAAAAATCAATGATACATGGCACTTTTATCATTCTAATATGTGTTTTATATAACGCGTATACAGACTGTGAGGCTTGCAAAGAAGAGCAACAACTTGGATTTGCTTTTTCTACATTTCTGAGCACTTTTTAAAGTTAGCATGAAAGACACGCAGAGACTTTGAACCCCTTTGCAGTAGCATATTGTGGCTTGACTTATTTTCGTAATGGTGCAGCTCCAGTTGTTCAAGCTTCCTGAAGCACTGATTACATTACCTTTGGGGCTTTCTCTGCTTTGGATGCCTTAAATCAGGTACTTCACAATTGCTTTTGCTTGTCACCTTTTGAGAGTTGATGACATTGATTTTTACTCCAGAATGAGAAAATTGCTACTACTATCATTATCTTTCTTTTGCTGTTTGAGATTCTCTTTCATCCTTGTGAAACTTTAGTTGATTAACTTTAAGGCTAATGCTTGGATTATTGGAATGGACAATGGAATAGAATAATGATTTTGTCAGCATACCCATTCCAATGTTTTGTTGGGCAAAAAATAATGGAATACCAATTGCAAAAGAAATTACTATTCCTCCATTTAAATGAATGGATATTCCAACTTAGATTCCAAGGAATGATCATTCCATTACCTATATTTTTTTGTTTGAGACAAAAAAAAACCCAGTCCTATGTCACACACTCGCACCGCCATATACAGTGACATTCTAACACCTGGTGCACCCAATCCCCCTCCCTTCCTCTCATTCCGTAATCACCGCCAGCTGCAGAGCTTTGCCGCCAACGAGTATGTGTTCTCCTTGCCTCTCTCCTGTCTCACTTCTCTCTTTTCTGCATCCTCTTCAATTTCTTGTCTCTCAAACCTCCTTGCACACGGACATGTGTTCTCTCGTCCCTCTCTGTTGCTAGATCAAGGGCTTTGTTTCTGATTTCTGTAATTTTTACGTGGATTATATTGCATGCTCTGATTTCTGTACTTTTCTGTAATTTTGAGTTTATTTCATTGTTGTTTGATTCTAGTGTTGGCGTGATAATTGTTTAATGTTTGAAAGCTTTTGTTGCTTCTAATTCTTTGAATTGTATTTAGTTTTTATCTTTACTGTATTATCTCCTCTCTGCATTGTTCTATATTTAGGGTTTAATTTCCCTAAATATATACAGAAAGTACATTTGGCAATTACTTTCCAATCGTTTTTGGCCAGATTGTATGCCAAAGCTAGTTATTTTTTTGTGGTGGACTGTATTAAAGTAGACAAAATGTGGTGTTGGTTTTATTATTATTTTGTTTTGTCTTTACTTTATCAACACTGAGAAATAATGCTACTTGAATTTATGGAGATTATTTTACTTATTTAGATTGTGGAATTTATTTAAAATTGTGGCTTAGAGAAATAAAATCTGTAATCAGTGGGTGGGATAACGAACATGATCTGTTAAATTTTTCATGGAAAACCACCTGTTATAGAAATTTCATAGTTTATTTGGACTGTAATGACGGATGATGAGTATTTGAAGAATGAAAGGATTTTGAGGATATTATGCTTATTAATGCACTCAACCTCATCAAAAAACCCAAAGCCTCTCCATCCGGAACAAAATTTAGCTGTCCAGATTGATCGGATGGAGAAAACTGAGTTTTGTTTTATGCAACATGCATGGTGAAGCGAATGAGTATGCTGATCTTCTAGCCAAAGCAGCCAAGACCATGCTGATTCATTCGAGATCATGGCAGACTCACCTTGTTTCTTGATAGCTGCCCTTGCTAAGGATGAAGGAGACTCTTATTTAGCTTGGGCTTTACCCCCTTTCAGTACCAATAAACAAATAAACAAATGAAAGTGGGCTTGTGTCAATGATTCAGAGGAGCCTAGTGCCTGCTGATAATTTCTCCTTTCATTAACATTCAGCTTTTGTAGCTGCAGCATACGATTACCATTCCTCTACATCTATGTTAATATAGAGAGTGAACGTGGTATTAGAAACCACGAACTCAATTCTAAATCACTTATTGCTTTCTGTTGCTAGTTAACATCTTGTTGTCTTTAATATCCCTCCTTGTGTAGACATTTTAATGTTATGTTCTCTAATTTTTCACAGCTCATGTTATTCTCGAAAGTGTTAATTTTGAAGCCATTGTTTTCTCATCTTTTCCCAAGTTACGTTTCTTTTTTTTAAAAAAAATCTAATTTATTCCTGTCATTTCGGCTAATGCTATGGCACGCCTTGGTCTATCCTCAAAAAAAAAAAAAAAAAAACTTAAAACGAATGAAATTGCAATGGCTATGCAGTGGACATTCCACGTATAGTTGGGTTATTCATGCAATTGGCACATAGTATATTGAAAGGCAATGCATTCGTGGGATTATATGCATTAGTGGGGTTATGTCTAGGTATCTGCTAGTTGGTTGATTCTGGGTGTGCAAATGATGTCGGGTTTGTTGCACTATATAGATAGTGTTTGATATTAATAAAATTAATAGTTTATAGATTGTAACTTGTAGCAGAAGTTGTAATTATTTGATAAAGATTATAACTTGTAGTTGAAATTGAAAAAAAAAAGTAGTTATATGTTATAACACAAGTCGGTGGTATTTGAAAAAATTTGTAAATTATAATTAAAATTAGTAAAAAAAAATTAAAAATTATTAGTAACAGTTTTATCAAACACCCCATAGAGGTTAAAAATATCATTTCAATGAGTTCATGGATGGATTGTCTGCCTATAAATCTAGAGGAGTTTTTTAATATGAAGGATTTAAGCGTTTGAAATGTGGTGGAGAGAGAGCCTTTGGAATACTGAAAAAGAAATGGACAAGTCTTAGAAGTCCTTATTATCCCATCAAGATTCAAAATCAAATCATCTTTGCTTGTTTTTTGCTTAATGAGTACGCCAGGATTCATTTAAATAACTAAATAACACTAGTTTTACACTATGAATTAATTTTCTAATAGCTTTTGTTTACTAGTACTATTGACTAACTTTGTAAAAAATAATTATTCCACAGTGATCTTAGTTAATAAATTTTGACATATGAGTTTAAACAAATATTAATTTGATAAGAATATACATCTATAATATAAATTACAAGGGTGTTGATGTTAATAGATACTCTCTCTTTCTCTCTTTGTAATTTAAGTTTTTTTACATTTTTAATTTTAAATTCAACATTTTTTTTTAATTTCAAATTTAAATTTTTTATCATTGATTAAATATATATTTTTAATATATATGTAAATCATATATTTTGTTACTTTTAGTTTAAATTAAGTGTATGCTTAATAAAAATATTTTGAATATCTATCTTAATAATTAAAAAAATTATTTTTATTTAAATTAATTTTATAATTAAATTATGTTCAAAGTGTTTTTAAACACGGATAATTACTGGTGTATATATGTATAAAATAAAATTATGAATTTTTAAAAGAAATTTAGAAATTCATGACTTTATCATCATTTTAACTTTTTGATAGGCCAATAAAACCCTTAAGCTAAATCAATAATCAATTTAAGTATGAGCACTTTATTGTCATTTTACTTTGCCAGATATGGTCGCAGAGAGCCTCTCTCGAGTGTGTTGATGGATTAATTGGTCTAGCTCAGTTAACTTTGAAGTTAAAATTGACCTAATTTAATAATTTGAGTTAATTATTTTATTATTTTAATATATAAATTATATATGTATAAAATTAAATTGATTAGATATTTTTAAGTATTTGAATAAATTAAATTTAAGTTGAAAAAAATAAAGAGTAAAATACATTAATTCTTTTAACAAAATTATAATTTGTTTAGACTTATCAATGGTTAGTTAATTTAATTTATTATATAAATAATTTAGAATAATAAAACAAACTACTGAAATAAATAAAATAGGCCATTTTAAATTTAAAATTAACTAAATTAAACCAATTCAAGTAGAGTGGGTACGACCCGTATGGTAAAATTGAAGTGCAATGCACGTTGGAGTCAGTCATTTTCTTTTATTATTATTATTACAGAGTTTTTATGATTTTCTGAAACGCCAAAATGGATGCGCTCACGGCTTAATTTATTTATTCCAAAAGTAAGCAAAAATAATAAAAATGAAAAGGACTGGTTTACCCTTGTTTGTCGGGAAGCTCATAATGTGGATTAATTTAGAGGAGGAGAAACAGGGAGTAGTAGTAGACCAACGAATCCGATCTGTCTGGAAGAGGCAACGAGGGTTTTGGAGAAGATGACCAAACAAGTGTGCTTCCTGCTCTTCTTCTTCGCCCTCCTCTTCATCTCCTCCTCCGAAGCCCAATCCATCATTCTTCTGCCCCACTCTTCATCTTCCTTCAAGATCAACAATACCCAGGTTCGAAATTTGAAAATTTCCCCTATTATAGTAGTCCAATTTCTAGATACACAGATCGATCTTTCAAAATAATGGATAAATGTTTTGCTTACTTATACTTAAATTCCCTGTTTTCTTCTTCTGGTTTTGCAGAGTGCTCCGAGCTGTTCTTACACGGTGACAATAAGGACAAGCTGTGCTTCACCCAGATACACGCGGGATCAGATCAGTCTCTCGTTCGGCGATGCTTACGGATATCAGGTTCCACTTCACCAACTCCTCCGATCGTTATATACATATATACATATACACGTTTGTGTTGTATTCATGTGATTCAGAACCCAACCGTGTGAGAAAATCGCATCTGGAAAATTGCGTATTGACTATTGTTGAAGTTGATTCTGACAAAAAGAAAAAAAAAACAAAACAAAACAAAAACAAAAAGAAGAACAAATAAATTCGTACAATTTAAAATTAATAAAATAAAGAATAAATTATTTTTACCTCCTTAGGTTTATTGAAAAAACTGACCCCTCTTTTTAAGTCTTTTAAATTACATGCTCTTTCCTCTAATTCTTATTTTACCTTTATATTTTTTATTTTTTATATTATCTTTAATTAAATAATAGAAGAAAACATTAAATAAAAAAACAAAATAATTTAAAAAACATGTTTAGTTTATTATTATTAATGTATAAATTATTTATGTAAAAAATCAAATTAATCACGCATTGATATGTACATGTTTAAATTTGTCTTAAAAAGAAAATAACAGTATTACCTATTTATCGTTCACTTTTTAAAGTGAAATGTAATTCATGATTAAATTTGTCTTAAAAAATAATAATATGTCGTTCACTGTTTAAAGTGAAATATAATTCTTTGAGACATTTAATAATACTCGTCAAATGTAATTTTTTATATAAATAATTTACAAATTAATAATAATAAAATAAATAAATTTAATCATTAAAATAGATTTACCGTATGCCCTTAAATGCTTAACCGTTCTTGAAGCCTTTCATGATCCGGTCTTTAT
>JAOTRH010015502.1:931-18261 GCA_034768845.1 Heliamphora exappendiculata | reverse complement strand
CGGAGATTTTCACCGGTCGAGACGCGGCGTACATCGACTCGCTTCATCCCCAAAGCGTGGAGGAAATCGTTGTCGCTGGTTGGCGAATCAATAGGGGACACGTCAGCAGCAACCTTTCCCGGACCTTGGAGCAGGCGGCCCAACAATCTCAACAGATTCTCGATGTGATTGGTGGCTGGCGGAAGGAGATGCGCGAGTTAGTTCCGGAGATGATCGACAATTACAAAAAGGCAGCGAAATCCAATTTGAAGAGCGTACTACCCGATATGCCTTCGGAAATAATCAAACCGCAGCAATTCAATAACTAAATATGAAAAAATATAGAGTAATAAAAGCAGGAATATTTCTTTATCCCAATCAGCGGCACGGCGCTCAGATCACACCACCTAAACAAGTTCCCGTTGGATCAATAATCCAAAAACCTTCGAATGATGCGGCGGTGAAAACATGGCTGCACTTTGGTCAAATTGAGCAAGTAGGAGACGACGTTGCCGCCAACTTCGTTCTCTAGAGACAGGGATTTTTACCATGCCTCCTCAAGTCGATCTCACGATAAATACCAAGGCCAAAACCGCCGACCTCATCAAGGCGACGGAGCAGGCCCAGGAATTTATCAACACGATCAAGCTCGGGGTCGGGATCGACCTCGGCGAGAAGCTGGTCGAGAGTATTTCGGAGGTCGGGGTCCAGTTCAAGGACGCGCTCGTCGAGGGCGTCAAATTCAACTCGACGGTGCAAGATGCGCGGCTCGCGATCGCGGCGATGCTCAAGAGCGCCGAGCCGCAAAAGTTCAAGTCCTTCGATTCCGCGCTGGCGGAAAGCGGCAAAGGGATCGCGGCGCTGCAGAAGGCGGCAGTCGAAACGCCATTCAGCTTCGAGACGCTGCTCGAATCCCTGCAGGGGATTTCCGCGCCGCTGGCCGAGGGTGGCGTGAAGGACCTGCAGAAGCAGGTCCAGCTCGTCACGCTGTTGTCGCAGGCGGCGAAGACGCTCAACATCCCGCAGCAGCAATTCCAGGCCGATGCGCGGGACCTGGTCTCCGGCCGGATCGGGCGCACGCTCCTGGGGCGCAGCCTCGGCATCACCGACGACGAGATCAACCAGGCGAAAAAGCAGGGGACGCTTTACGACTTCCTCACGCAAAAGCTCAGCGCTTACGGCGAGGCTGGCACGCGATCGCTCGACAACCTTTCCACCCGGGCGAGCAACCTCTATGACAAGCTGCAGCAGGTAGAGGGCGTCTCGACGCAGGGCATCTTCGACCAGATCAGCGCGTTGGCGAAAGACTTGAGCGACGCGATCTCGACGCCCGAATTCGAGAACACCGCGCAATCGGTCGGCTCGGAACTGTCCGTCATCACCGGCGCGATCGCAGGCCTGGTTCGCGTGGTGGCGGACCATCCGGCTATCTTCGCCGCACTCGCCCAGGGCGCCGTGGTGTTTGGCGCATCGCTCACGCTGCTGAATTTGCCCCGCGTCGTCACCGGCCTGGTCCAGATCGCGACGACGGCCGTTCCAGCCCTCGCCAATCTCGCCGCGTTGACGCAGGCGTCCAAGGACGAGGGACGCGCGCTCGATGACACGACCGCGAAGCTCAATGCGAATACAGATGCATTGAATACGAACGCATCGGCGGCCCCGAAAGCGCAGGGGCAATATCGCGATCCAGAGACCGGTCAGTACGCCGTCGCTCCCGCGCCGGACGCAGGTGCTTCCGATTCCTCGACCCAGCAATCGACCGACGAGACGATCGCCAACACCGCCGCGACGGAGGCCAACAACGCGGCGATCGCGGCGTCGGCCAAGGCGACGGAGGAATCCAATAGCGCGGCGGCCGGCAGCAACGCGGTCACGGCCGAATCGACGACGCTGACCGAAGCCAACACGCTTTCGACCGAGGCGAACACGACGGCGATCAACGCGAGCAACGGCGCGGCCGTGGCCAACAACCAGGAGACGCTCGCCTCCAACGAGCTGACGCAGGAGAGCACGGCCGTCACGAACGAGAACACCGCCTCGACGGTCACCAACACCGAGGCGATCGACGCGAGCAACGCCGGTGCCGTGGCGAACAACGCCGAGACACGCACCTCGAACGAACTGACGCGTGAGAGCACGTCCGTGACGGACGACAACACCGCCTCGACCGTGCGCAGCAATGCGGCGGCCGAGCAATCGCTGGCGATCGGCGCGCAGGAGGAAGGAATCGCCGCGAAGGAAAACGAGCTGACCGCCGCCGGCATCGCGCTCGACGACCAGTCGACGGCTGCGGTCCTGCGCTCCAATGCGGCCGGGGACCAGGCGATCGCGATCGGCAAGCAGGAGACGACGATCGTCGCGAAGGAAAACCTACTCACCGATGAAAGCACGGCGAAGACGATCCTCAACACGGCGGCGGTCAAGCAATCGAACCAGACCAACCAGGAGGCGCTGGCGATCGGGCAGGAGCAGGTCGCGCTCGAGGAATCAGAAACGGCCGCGACCGGCGAGCACGCGGCGGAGGTCGCGGCCGACACGGCGGCGATCGAACAGAACACGGCGGCCAAGGAAGCGAATGCCTCGGCGAGCGCGGCGGACGCTGCAGCTCCCGTTGCCGCCGGCGCGGGAACGAGCGCGGCATCGACGCTGCTCGGCGGGAAGGTCCTGAGCGCGGGCAATATCAGCGCGGCGCTCACGTCCGTGCTGTCGATCGGGCAGGTCTATGTCGCCTATGAGGGCTATGTCGACCAGGTCAACCAGGCGAACAAGGGGCTGAGCCAGGACCTCGACACGCAGCTCGGCACGCTCAAGCAGCAAGTGAGCACCGTCTCGACCCAGGCGGACCAGGCGAAGCTTATCGGCACGCTGAAAGACCAGGAGCAAAAGGCCGAGGACGCGATCAACACCGCGCGCAGCCATGGTCTGGAGACCAACCAGGAGACCGTGCGAATCCTGCAGGATTACCAGAAATCGATTCAGGACAGCCTGGTCAAAGCGCAGGGCCTCACCGCGTCGCAGCTCGATACGCGGGCGGCTGCACAGCAGACGGCTGATGCATTATCCAAGGAAGCGGATGCTCTCGCAAAAATCTCAGAAGGATTCGATAAGGCCAACATCAAATATCGAGCTTTTCTGGCGAATCAGCAGGTTACTGAAGGCAAAACCCATGCCGACCGCCTGAACGGAACTGATAAGGAGGTCCAAGTTCAGTTGGATAGGATTAACGAGCCGCTGTCAGGGCCAGATAAGTTCAAAAGCGCAGATGATGTCGAAAACTTTCTGAAGCCGGAGAATGCGGACCCTGCGCGGCAGGCTCTTAAAAAGGCCCAAGATGATGCCACGCTAACCGTTGCCAGCTCTCTCTCTAAGGTCAAAGATGCCACCGAAGCTCTCGCGCGGGCCCAGTCCACTTTGGACGCAGCCAACGCTCGCTCGCGTGGTAATGCTTTACAACAAAGGGCTGGAGCTGCTGCCGCTGTCGCCGAAGCTCAAACCCGGTTGCAGTCAGCAAAAGACGACCTTGATTCGGCCCGGTCGGCACAGGACACGGCGAACAAAAACACTCAGGTTTTTGAGGGTAAGTATAATCTCGCGGCATCAGGAGTTGAGGCCTTAAAAGAGACTACAAAACAAAAAAAATCTCAAATTAAAGACGACGCCGATAGCGAGCAAAAACTCGAAGACGCAGCGAACAGGCAAGCTATCGCGGCTACAGAAAAAAATTACAAAGATCGACTCATCTCTTTAGAGGAGTATTTGCGCGAACGCCGTGCGGAAATCAAGGCATCGTACGATGCTGAGGTCGGCGCGATAAATCGAACTCCAGGGCAGGATGACGAAGACAAAAATCGCGCGCTGAAAATCGCAAAGATAAACTTCGAGGGGGCCAATACCCAGCTCGACCTGGACGTGGCCGATAAGCGCCGGCAGGAAACTGTCCGGGCCACGCAGGAACAGGCGCGGCAATTGTCGCTGCAGGCTGAGGAGGCTCGCGCCGGCGGCAATGTCGACCTGGCCGAGGATCTCGACAACCAGGTGGCGATCCTTCAGAAGAAGGCCTCCCTTCAGAGTGACAACAACCTGAGCGTGGCCCAGGAGGCGGATCTAATCGCGAAAAATACCTCGGCCATGCGGCAGCAATACCAGCTCGCGCAAAACGAGAAGGACGCCGAGCAATCGCTCGAAACGCGGGAAAAACAGGCGGCCGATGCTTTGAGCAAGCTGCAGGCGCAGCAGCAGCTCATCAACTCGTCCAACGCGCTGCCGGATGCGAAGAACGATGCGCTACGCGAGAACGTGCTCGAGCAAAACCAGGTCCTGCAGCAGCAGCTCCAGCTGCTCGAGCAGCGGCGTCTCCTCGCGCTGGCCGACCCCACGAAGAGCCCGAATGACCGCGCTCTCACGGCCGCGCAAATCCAGCAGCAGGAGGACCAGACGCAGGCGCAAATCGTCGGCAACCAGATCGCGGCCGACAAGCTGACTTTCACCGGTCAATTCACCAACGACCTCGCGACCTTCGCACAAAGCTTTGGATCCACCGCGCAGCAATCTGCCGGCGTCGTAACCGGGACTCTCGGCACGGCCGTCGGCTCGATCTCGAAGAACCTGACCGGCATCATCGAGGGCACGGTCGGTGTGAAGGAGGGCTTCCTCAACATGGCGCGCGACGTCATCGACCAGTTGATCGAGCTCACGATCAAGCTGGCGATCACGCTCGCGCTGCAAGAGGCGCTCGACGTCGCCGATGTCGCTTCGGCACCCGCCGCCGGCGCAGCGGCCGGAACGCTTGCGGCCGGGCTGGCCACGGCCGGATCGGTCGGAGGGTTTGCCGAGGGAGGCCTCGTCCCAGGAGCGCCAAGCAATTCCGACAACCGCATTGCCACGATCGCCACTGGCGAGTATGTCGCCCGGGCGGCGGCCGTCAGCCATTACGGCGCCGGGCTCTTTCACGCGCTCAACAACATGGCCATCCCGCGTCACGCGGTGGCCTCCATCGATATGCCCGTGCGCGCGCGATCGTCGATCGGTTTTGCCTCGGGTGGCCTCGTCGCGCCGCTGCCACCTCTAGTCGCACGAACGCCAACCACCCCAGCCGAGTTTAATGCACATACCCATATCGGCGTTCTCAACACTCGTCAGCAAATGATTGATTTCATGCGCAAAGGTGATGGCAAAAAAATCATGCTGGACGTCTTTGACGGAAGGCTACGCGACCTCGGATATGCGTCATGAAAACACACCCAGAGCTCGAGGCCGCAAAGCTGATGCCAAGTCGGCAGGAGATAGACACCGATGAATGATATTAAGAAAGCAGGAACGCCTTACGCCGCCGCTAACACGAAAAATGTTATTGAGGCTTTGCGCGAGTACAAGCGCACATTGATAGCAGGCGATTCCCGCTCAGCGCTCAACGCCGCTATCGATCTCTATTTTCAAAAAACGGGTAAACGTGTTTCCGAGCGCACGCTTTTCCGTTGGCTGGCATTCTCGAGTCGAAATGGCGGCGTAGATCGTCTCCCGTTAGACGCGTTCGGGGGATCGAAATCACGAGCGCACGTCACGGCAACGCACAGCGAACGAGCGCGCGCAATCCAGCGCGAATGCGACACGTTGATGACCGTTTTTAAGTTGGTAGGACGGAACGAGATTTTCGACTTGGATGCACTGGCCAATATTGACCGGAGACTGCGTGACCTTCTGCATCGGAGACTCGGGAATCATCCATCTATGTTCCTGAGCTCTATAAAGGAATCCGCGCTGAAAATTGAAAATCTAAAGAAAGCCTCGAATCCTATTCGCCTCACAAACACAGAAAGCAAAACAACTCTTGCTGAGCTTCTGAGTCAATTGACTACAGCTATCAAGGGCCCGGCGCTTCCCGCTGCGCTAAAGCCATCCATTCCGAATAAAAATCCATGATCCATAAAAACCCTTCGCTAGGGGCCACTGTGGCAATGAGTGCGATCTTCCTCGTCGGCCGGCAACAGACGCCTGCAATTGCGCCACGATGCCCTGAGACGAACGCTATCAATCGCGCAGCCAAAAATCGTTCGAACGCTCAAAAAATCGCGCCCCCCCACAATGACCTAAGACGAGCGATTATTCTAAGCGAAAGGCAATCCCCTTCCTTTCTTAAAATGCCCGATAATCGCGTCACGATGCCCGTACACGCGAGAAAAGAAGAGAATCCATCGTGAGTATCGAAGCCAATAACGCCCTGCCTATAATGGGATCGCAGACCAGCGCGCAAGTCGCCAAGCCGGCTTTCACGGCCGCGCGTCTAGCGTGCGCGCTTGGTCGCGATAAACGCGGGATACTTCGCCAGCTGCGTTATGCTACACCGGTTGGCCAAATATTGGTGAACGGAAAACAGCTCGCTAATGCCTGGACGATCGACAGTTTGCCTCAGAATTACCGTAATGACTTGGACAGAATTTGCAGGACGAAAGGTTATCGCACTCCGGCCCATCTACTGTCAGATGGCTTTAGCCGGTGGCGTCCTGAAATTCCATTGCCGGAAATTGCTCGCCACCATGTTGAGAAATCTGTCCGACTAAAAAAGGCACTTTCACGAGCAATCTCTCTTCATCTGAATCCCCTCGCCGGCATAAGCCAAATCCGCGCAGCGGCGTGGGAAGATTATCAAAAAGAGTTTGGTTCGGTTTCTGAGCGTACTTCCAGGCGAGCGCTTGATCGCGCGATCGCACGAGATGCGGGGGAAGAAAATTTTGATGATCTTGCCCTATACCTTTGCGACAAACTTTCGCGAGAGCGTGACTGTTTTAGCGTTCTGCCGGGACTGCTAAGTCCTTACGAGCAGGCTGTACAAAAATACCTTTCAGCAGTTCGCTCCCCTTCGTCCCCGACTATTCATGAAACCGATCTAATCTGGTTTGCCGTCTGCGAATCGATTCAGCATCAAGTCGACTCCGGCGCAAAAAGCAAAACCGTCCGTCGTTCGATGATTTCTTTTCTAAGCTCCAGCGCGGTTCGGCTTTCTGCAAATGAGCACGCCTTGAAAAAACTTCTTAAGCTGAAGCTCGCTCGATATGTGGCATCTAGCGGCGAATTCAATGAGATGTCTGATAAACGCGCTGAAAAGTCAGGATGGAAACGGGCGAACCAATTAGACAGAGAAGATAGAAATTTGATCGTAGCCCATGCCGCGTTAAATAAAGGGGGCCGACTAGCGCCGGCGCTGAGAGAGCTTCGAGAGGATGGCAAGCTTAGTTTGGAGCTCGAGAGCCATCATATTTCGAATCCCGCAAGTAAATCATACGTTCCCAAATCGCTCCGAGACCAAGTCCAGGGAGACATCCGTCGATTGAAGAACATGGAACATGGACCGCGCACTCACAAACTAAACGGGCCCTATCTCACTCGCGACTACAGCAGCATGTCGGCAGGAGATTGGTTCCAAGCCGACGATGTCACGCTACCAGTGTATTATTATGAGGAAACCGAAAGCGGTCCGATTCGTATGCGAGGACAGTTTCTCGTCATGATCGATGTTCGCACAGATTTTGTCTTGGGCTTCCTGCTCATTTCAGAGCGGAATTACGATTCTCTTTCAATTCGTTCTTTAATCACCGCCTGTGCGGCTAAACACGGCCTGCCCCGTCGTGGATTCTATTTTGAAAGAGGCATCTGGAAAAATTCCAGGATTATCGCCGGTAACGCGAATGCTCTTCCATTTGAGCACGCCGATCGAGGGTTGCGAGCCCTCGGCATGAAACTCTGTCATGCCAACCTACCAAGAGGAAAGGTCATTGAGCGCACCATCGGACAGCTACAGAGCAGACTGGAAGGATTTCCTGGCTACGCTGGCCGAGATGAGAGACACGATATTCGAGAGCGCGCACAACGACTTTTCCTTGAAGTCGACGCCGGACGCAAGCCAATCAACGAAAGCCTTCTGTCCAAGAGCCAATATTGCGACGAGTTAGCTTTAATAATCGAAGATCATAATTCGGAGCCGCAGAGTCGAGATTCCCGCTTGAAGGGCCTCTCACCTCGCGAGGCATGGGAGGCCCTTCAGGGTAATGTGCCCCGTCAAGGCTTTGATTCTAAATGGCGTTATGTCCTGGCACGAGATGTGAGAAAGGTGAAAGTAGGCCGCAATGGAATAACCCTCCGCTATGGTAAGAAGCCGTTCGTTTATCACGATACTGAAACCGGGAAGCGAGTCGGAGATGAGGTTTTAGCATGGTTCGACCCCATGCTGCCTGATGTTCTTGCCTGCACTGATCTCGACAGAAAAAATGTCTTTTCTGTCGAAAGGGCCAATAACGTTCCGGCGGTCGACGCACCGCCGGAATTGCTAGGAGAGGAAATGGCAAAAATTGATGCGCATCAATCGTACGCCAAAGCGCTCTACTGGACATCTCGGAATACGCTGAAATCTCATCACTATGCCATGACCGTTGCCGATGAAGATACACTGCGCATCGGATCCGACATTGCCGCACAGCGCAAACAGATCACCGCGAAAAACGAGGAGCGCGTTATTAGAGAGCGCGCAAACCGATCTTTGATTGAACGCCAGCAATTACCTCCCGAACTGCTGGCCTCGGCCGACAGAATGTCGACCGACACGATCAAGGCTATTGGCAATCTTCTAAATGACAGCGAACAAGAAAATAACCAATGAGCTCTACTCGCCTCGCGCCACCTAATAGTCCGCTCGCTTTCGAGCGTTATATGTCTTCACCAGAATTCGCAGCACTTCGCCCGATTCCTATCAGCGCAGTTCTAGCTAAGGCGATGTTGTACCGGTCGCTTTCTGATCGAGAAATGGCTTTCTTTCTTCAAGCGATGTCCATGCAAGATGGAGGACTACGCGCAGTCAGTGAACAGCTCGTTGCTTGGTATCCCGAAAGATGCCGTGAGGGTAGTTCTCAAGATGCCTTTTTACTACAGTTTTGCGAGTTATCGAGCCATTCGGAAAAGTCAAAATACTCTCTGCAAAATCGAACTGCAGCGCTGTTGGCGGACGACCTAGTCGAGCTGGCGATCAACCCCGGAAGAAGTCTATCCTCGATCCGAACAGATTGCTTCGAGGGTCTCGATGAAGCGCTGCGGCGATACAAAAAAGAATATGCAGACTCAGCTTTTGACGGCTTTGTCCTCACCTCGGCCGGTGCTGCCATCCACGAGACCCTAGACAAAGCGTTAGCTTCATCCCGCATGGTTGTTATCGAGGGTACGGCTGGCGCCGGCAAATCCACAAATGCAAGGGTTTGGTGCGCCTCTCGTCTTGATCGGGCACGTTACGTTAGCCTCACTGGCATAACGAATCGATCGACTCTTTTTCAAAAAATCGGAGCTGCAATTGGCTTGGGAACCAGTCAGCGATCGGCTCAGCAGAATCAAGTTCGCATTGAAGACTTTTTCGCGCGATCAAAGATGATGCTTGTTATTGACGAGGCGCACTACCTTTGGCCACAGGGCCTCCGTCGCCTGCCCGTTCCAGAGTTAGTTGATTGGGTAAACACGGCGCTCGTTAATTGCGGCGTTCCTGTCGCTCTGCTTTGCACTGATCAGTTTGCGAGGCTCAAGAATCGTGTTGAGCGAAGCTCTGGATGGACGAGCGAGCAGTTTATACACCGTGTTTATCGCTACAAAAAACTCGATAGCAGACCCTCTGATGAAGACGTTATCGGCGTTGCCAAAAGCCTTCTATCGGCCGTGTGGAATTCCGATTTACAACGCTGGATTCCAGGTGCGTTTGAATGTCCCTCCGTCATGCTAGATGCGCTAGCTAAGTACGCACTCGAGCAAACAATGCCTCTATCGTGCGTTGCATCCTGCATTCAAGAAGCGCGGGGATTTGCGATTGCAGCCGGTCGTTTGATGGTGGGGAAAGGTGATGTTGGGCGGGCGCTAGGGAGCGGTCAAATTCCCTCTGACGCCGCGCTAAGCCGCGCGTTTGCTGCCGTTCCTTCTGAAGGTAAGGGACGAGCTAAAAAGGTTTTGACAGTCGTTGATAAAAAGCCCGTCAAAGCATTTATTTCGACCTCGCCGCAAAGTCGACCCAATCGAGTCGGGCCGTGTGTCTCTGAACAAATGTCAGTTGGTTCATCTGTGCGTGGAGAGGTTCTCACCGGCTAAAATTCCCTTCTTTCACGCTTGGCAGGGCGCGGCCGCAGAGCGGCACGCTATCGCTACGCACCTCACGCTTTGACAATTGACAGGTAAAAAGTGGAAAACCTTACCGCAACGCTACAGTTGCGGTTCAAAATTTGCGGCAGCAAGTGGAGTCATTTGGGCTCAAGTGTGTCCAAAACTGTGACCAGTTGACTAGCTTGGGCGAACTCAGCGTAACTCGGTTTAACTCGGTTTAACTCTCCGGGTGCTCTTTAACGGGAGCGGTTACAGCCGTTCTAACCTCTGAAGCATGGAGTCATAACCATGCAGGAACGGTATCGGATGTATCAACGCGACGGCGGAATGTTTTACGCCAAAGATCGAAAGACGGGGCAACGCCTCAGCCTGGCAACAAGGGACTTGGCGGAGGCCAAGCGACTGCTCGCCGCCAAAAATCAGGCGACGGAACAACCTTGCCTCAACGTGGCGATGGCCAAAGTTTACTTGAGCGCACAAAGCGCGGAATTCACGTCGCGCACTTGGGGCCAATTGATCGAACTGGTCGCGTGGGGTTATGCGGGAGCGACCGCCGTGTGGTGGCGGAAATTCGCGATCAGCGCACCGCTCAAAATCCTTATCAATCTTCCCCTGTACCAAACCGAGGCGGTCCACATGCTCGCCGTCCTCGATCACAAGAAGGCCGGCGTATCCACCAACGTCTGGCTTCGTATCCTCCACAATCGCGCTTTGGACCTAGGTTGGCTCCTTTCCCCTGCCCTGAACAAAAAACTTTGGCCTAAGGTCAAATACAAGCTGCGGCGGGGCATCACCGCAGACGAACACGCAAAGGCTCTCCAATCGGAGCAAATGGAAGACTACGCGCAGTTCTTCCGTATGCTTTGGGAGACGGGCGGAAGTCAAACCGACATCGCGAATATCCGAGCAGAGGACATCGATTGGACGACAAATCGGCTTTTCTACTCCCGGCAAAAGTTGAAGAACCGCGGCGGCGGTCGAGCGGTACTCGTCATCGGGGCAGGACTGACAAAACTTTTACGCGATCTGCCCGCATCCGGACCGCTGTTCCCTCGGCTTCGCCTGCTAACTGAAGACGAGCGCGCGAGTCACTTTCGCAAGGTGTGTCTGCGAGTTCAAATCACCGGAGTTACCCTGCATAGTTATCGATACGCATGGGCCGAACGTGCTTGCTCCGCTGGAATGCCCGAGCGCGAGGCCCAAGCTCATCTTGGCCATGGAAGCCGTGCCGTGCATCGGGCATACGCTCGAAACGCCGAAATCGTGACCCTGCCGCTAGATTATTGCGGACGGCAGAAAGCGGCAAAACTCTTGCCATTCACGCTTCCAATCGCCCAAACACCAGACCTTCTAGTCGACGTCGAAGCGATTATGTAGGCGTGTCAGCGATGATTGACCTCTGTCATTTTCGAGGAAAGGGAATCTCACTCCCTGCTTGTCATTTAATGGCAACAAATTTGCCAGATATAAGAGTTGTGACATTCGGACCAAGATCGTAGTGATTGCAACATTAGATTTGCACGCCGACGCGCATGGCGTTTTGCCTCAATTCATCCATCAAGGAATTCCATGATACATCATACTCCAGCATTGGGGGTTGCTTTTAGCACCTTGTGTTTCAAATCAAAACAGAGAGGGCGACGGCTGCTTCCGGGGGCTGCCGTTCTCCTGCTGGTTCTTGGGACTGCGACGAGGGCTTGCGCCCAATGGTCGCCTCCGCCGGCACCTCCGTCCATCGCGCCGTTGACGGGAGATGATCTCAAGCGCGATGTCGCCCGGTTCCTGACTCAGGCCACTTTCGGCCCGACCAACGATGAGATCAATAACCTCATCACAGATATTAATACCAACCATGGCGGCGACCAGATTGCTGGCTATAAAGCATGGATTGACGCTCAGTTTGCACTGCCGCAAACCAACCTCTACGATTTTACCATTGCCTCCGATCAATTGGAATGGAACCAAGTGGTGGCGCAAAACCCCTCTTTTTTTACTACCAGCGTTAATCTTTACAATCATACCTGCCCGGGCACTTACAGCAGCACTCTCCATCCCGCGACCAACAATCGCCGTCATGCCTGGTGGACGATCTCGATCAATGCAAACGATCAATTACGTCAGCGTGTGGCGTTTGCCTTGAATGAAATCTTTGTGACTTCGACGGGCGACAGCACCCTGAACAATTACCAGTACGGACAATGTAACTTCTATGACATGCTGGCTAGTTACGCGAATGGTAATTTCCTGGGCTTGCTAACTTCGATAACGCGGCATCCGGTCATGGGAGAATACCTCAGCAGTCTTGAAAATCAAAAGACCACCACTGATTCCAACGGCAACATCCTGACTAATCCCGATGAGAATTACGCCCGCGAAGTCATGCAGCTGTTTACTATAGGGCTAGTCCAGCTGAATCCCGATGGCACCGTTGTGAACGGTAGTCCTGCGACCTATACAAATGCCGATGTCACCGCCATGGCTCGAGTCTTGACGGGTTGGAGTTTCAGTCAGACCGATAGTATTCCCCCAGGCGGGGGAACCAGCACCGTGGTTCCGAATACCAATTTTTTGGCAAGTGCAGGCAGTCGGTATTTTCAGTCTCAATGGCTTTATCTCATGACCGAGACGAATTTTTCCAGCTTCCATGACACGGGGCCCAAAACGATTCTAGGAACAACGCTTCCAGGCAACAAGACTGCTGGGACCGACCTTACCGCTGCGATGGCCATCCTTTTTAATCATCCCAATATAGGCCCTTTTGTTTGTCGCCGCCTTATCCAGCGATTGGTCACTTCCAATCCTAGTCCTGGCTACATTTATCGAGTGGCCCAGGTCTTTGCAAATGACGGCACCGGAACCCGGGGAAATATGGCGGCGGTAATTAAGGCCATCCTGACCGATTACGAAGCGCGCGACTTAGGAACGGCGGATGGTGCGCAGTTTGGCAAACAAAAGGAACCGCTGATTCGCTACATGCAGTTGGTGCGCGCATTCGGTGGATACTCGCCCGAGCCCCTTTCAGCGCTTACTGCCGTTGGTTACCCACAGTCTCAGGCAAGCCATTTCCGGACTGCTACGGCAAATTTAACAAAAGGTTCCACCGTTTTGCGGTTTCCTAGTTCAACCGAAGATTTGAGCCAATCCGTCTTTGAATCACCTTCCGTGTTCAATTGGTTTTTGCCCGATTACTCGCCTGGCGGAGTGATGGCGGGCCTGGTTGCGCCAGAAATGCAAGTCACAACGGCACCTCAAGTTTTCAGTTATGCGAATTACATGCAAACGCTTTCAACTTCGACATCCGGGAAAGCCGGTGAACTGCTGTACCCTGGCACCTATACCTTTAGCGGGGTGAATACCATGGTGGATGTTTCATCGCTTGCAGCGGTTTACGACCAGGCTCACAACTTATCTGGAGCGACGGTTCAATCGGCGACAACCGCGATGATGGTGTATGTAGACGACACGCTCCTGGCAGGCGAGTTTCATCGTGACTATTCTCTTAATGTATCAGGCCAGACGCCACAAGGCCCCTGCAGCGCTATCATTAATGCGGTCAGCGCCGAATCCTTTAGCACTAGTTCGGATCGTGCGAAGGAGATGCTGTATTTAGTCACAAGTTCACCATCCTATATTGATCAAAAATAACCTCAGCCACCTCCAGCTCTTATGAAGAAACACCATCATCACGAAATCAACCGCCGGAGATTCATCCGCCAATCGGCTTGCGCTGCGTTGGGAATGACGGGCATGGCAGACGCGCTGGCAAACCTCGCACTCATGAACTCCGTTGTCGCACAGACAACCAGCTCTTCTACTCCCTATCAAGCTTTGGTGGTGATCTATCTTCTGGGAGGGAATGATGGCAACAACATGCTCATGCCGCAGCCGGGCAATAGCCAATATGGCACCGGGAACGGTTCCCAATATAATTTATATAAACAAACACGAGGTGCGCTCGGGATCGTTGATTCAGCCCGGCCGTTGAATGGCGGACAGTATGCCATACATCCTTCTCTGGAAAAGGTGGACCAGGCGGGAAATCCAGTCGGAGGAGTGCAATCGCTTTTTAACAGCAACCAGCTCGCCTTCGTGGCCAATGTCGGCACGCTCTGCTACCCCTTGAAAAACGGCAATAATGACATAGGGACAATTCCTGTACCCCCTCAGCTATTTTCACATGCCGACCAGGCCATGCAATGGCAATCCTCGATTTCCGATCAACCGTTCCAGACGGGCTGGGGCGGTCGCATAGCGGATATCATGCTCATGTCCCAGGGGACCAATCCTCCGCCCATCTCGATGTGCATCTCGCTGGCCGGCACGAGCAAATTGCTGGTGGGCACTTCTCCTTTTACCCAGCAATACGGTGTTTCTTCAACGAATGGAGTCGTCACGTTGAACCCTGGTTCTGCCGGGACCAGTCCATGGCAGAATGTCTCTATCCGCGGGACAGCGGTCGACCAGCTTTCGAATTACGCCTATTCCAACCTGCTTGACCAGTCTTATGCCGAGGTCCTCCAACAAGCAACAAGCGATGGCGCACTTGTTGGCAGTAACCTGGGGTCTGCCACGGACAGCCTGTTCGACACCCAAACCTATGGAACGGATGGCCTGATGGGGCAGTTAAAGATGGTGGCGAAGATCATGGCTGGACGTAGCACACTGCTTAGTGGCGCAGCCCAGCGTCAGATATTCTTCTGCGCTGTTCCTGGTTACGATACTCACCAGAATCAGTTGAGCGCCCAAGCCAGTCTGATGGATGAACTGGGGCAGGCACTTTGGGCCTTTAACCAAGCCGTCAATTCTCTCAATCTGTCCAACAACGTGCTTACCCTCACGCACTCCGATTTCACTCGTACGCTCATCCCTAATGGCAATGTTAGCAGCACCGCGGGTAGCGATCATGGTTGGGGCGGCCACCAGATTGTCATGGGCGGCCCTGTCATTGGCGGACAGGTCTACGGGACCTTTCCTCTTCTGAGCCCCGGCGGAATACAGGACGTCAACCAAAGCACGGACATTACCAAAGCCTCGTACTCGCCAACCCCGCGTGGTCGTTGGATTCCTAGTACGGCGGTCGATCAATATCTGGCGGTTGTTGCGAACTGGTTTGGCGTGAGCAAAACTAATTTAAGCGGTATCCTTCCTAATTTGGGCCGTTTTGATGATCCGTTCTCTGGGACGTCTCTGCTCAAATTCCTCAACCCTCCGCCAACCTCATGATCAACTGAGATGCAGCGTGGCGCTCACATTGTTCTCGTGTTCGGATTGGTGTTCTGGCTGGCGTGGTTGATCGGGACAAAGAGCCATGATACGGCAACACGAAAGTCCACCCCTCTCGTGTGGCAGACGTCGTCGACCAGTTTACCGATGGATGCCGAGTCTTCGTCCTCGGGGGCATTATCGACGAAGGCATTATCGATGAAGACACGGCAGCAGACGTCGGTTGAAACCCTGCCCTTTGGGACCGAGGCCGCGCCCCAACGGCCCCATTACATCCTGAATCCGGATAATGCACGTCAGGCGAGTGGCATGAGAAACGGCGCAAATATTCTTCCCGAGGTTGCCCAGCTCGCCCGGCAATTAAACGATCCTGACAAACCGCCGGATAACGATCTCGAAATTCTCCAAAAGCTATTGGAAATCTATCGCAAGGGCAATTATGGCGCGAATCCCGAAGGTGGACTCAACTATGATATTACCAAAGAATTGAGGGGCGACAACCCAAGCCGCTTTGCAGTTCTTCCTGAGGACCTGCCTTCTCTCGGTAGCGATGGCGAGTTGGTCGACCGATGGGGAACACCTTACTGGTTCCATCCCATTTCAAGTCGAGTGATGGAAGTTCGTTCTGCAGGTCCGGATGGCAAGCTCTGGACTGCTGACGATATTGTAATCTCTTCAGGTTCCGCTCAATAAGAGTGAACTCCACACGACGAAACATAGCTGCTGGAATTCCCATCAGCGGCCTCACCAGGCTTATCTTCGAGGACACGTAGCGCGCTATCTTGGAGCGTCATCTTATGGAGTTCCCCGCGCTGGGAGGAGGACCGTTTTTGTCGAATTGAGGGTCACCGGTCCCAGAAGTCCCGACGGGAGGGGCGAATCGGCCTTCGTCCAGTGATGCCACGTGGTGAAGGTGAACCGGCCGGCTGGGCTCGATTTACCATCGAGAACCCAGGAGGGCCAACCTAGGATGTGCCCCGTCTTCCACAGGCGGTCGTCGGGGAGAAGTTCGTCACCGATGAGACGGTTGGGCCATAGGTTGGTGATGCTGACCTCGAGGTGGTTGGGGCCAGGGCGCGCCGTGCCGGTGATCTCGACCCGGAACGGCGGCTTCCAAAGAATGCCCAAGTCTTGGCCGTTGAGTTTCACCTGCGCCACGTTCTTGATTTCGCCCAAGTCGAGATAGAGTTTCTGCCCGGTGCCGAGCAGGTTTTCCGGGATGTCGATTTCCTTCCGGTAGGTCGCCGTGCCGGAAAAGTAGCGGACGCCGGGGTCGCTCTGGTCGGTCCAGGACATCAACTTGTCGAGCGTCACTTTTGGCGGAGCGCCCCAGTTCGGAGGAAAATCGAGTTCCCACGATCCAGAAATCTCGATGGGCGCCGGGACATCATTGACCGTCAGGCGTGACGACTGGCCCGAAGCGGAGGTCAGTTCAAAGGTGCCGGGCTGCCATGCTTCCAGGGCGGTCTGGCTTAGGCCGGTGGAGGTCAGATCGAAGGCGGGCGGCGGCGTTTCCACTTCGTCGTCACCTGGCAGTTTGAGTGTGCTGCCCTCCTGAGCCTGGGCGACGTTCGGCCTGCCGTTATAAAGATACTCCACGCGGAGTTCCTTCGTTTGTCCCGGAGCGGGATCGTGGCCTCCTGCGAGCTTGTCGTCGACAGTCGTCAAGACTTCACCGTCACGGACAAGAGCGGCGAGCGCAGAGGTGACGTCCGCGAGCCGGGAATCGGAGGCCGCGGGCGCATCGAGTGCGCCGTAGACCGCCTTGACGACGGTGAGGTCCTGCGGCAACTCAATTGTACCACCTTGGGCGACGGTCTGGCTACGGTCCTTGCCGTCGGTGACAAATTCGATGAGCAGGTGTTTGGCCTGGCCCGGAGCCGGGTCGCCATGCGTCAGGTCATCGGTGGCAAAGATGCGGCGGGAGCCGCCCAGCAGCCATGTTTTCACCGCCGCGGTGACATCGACGAATGGCGTCTGCGCGTTGCCGTCGAACCAACCGTATT
>JAOTRH010015491.1:0-22659 GCA_034768845.1 Heliamphora exappendiculata | reverse complement strand
TTAAACAAAAAATTAAAAATTAATTTTTTACCCAAATAACAAATTTTACAAAAATTAACTTAAAAATTAAATTATCAAAATACTCTACTTTAAACTAAATTCAACTATTTAACTAAAAACTTAAAAAAGAAAACAAAAAATCTTCCCAAGGGTAGAATCATCTTTTCAGTTAGGTCTATGTTCATTTAAGGGCAATTTTAATGAGCACATTTTTTTTTTCATTTCATGTATTAAAATACTTAAAATAATGCATTAATATTTATATAAATGGATGTAAAAAATTAAAAAAGCAAAAAGAAAAAAACAGTGTGAGCATTTAGGCCCTATTTGGGCTAAATGTGCTTATTTTGTTTTTTGTTTTAAATATTTTTTAACTTTTGATTGTCGATGAGATGAAATCTAAAAAAAAATTATTTTTTGATTAAAAAATAAAATAAATCTACTAAAGACAAAGATAAATAACATTTAATTTGATTTATTAACTTATTTTTTTTGAATATTTTTTATATTTTAATAAAAAAATTTTATTTTTTTAACTCGTTACATAGAGAAAAATCTAAAATATATAATAATTTAATTAAATAATAAAAAAATTTCAAAAACAAAAAACTCTATAATATTAAATAAACTAATAAACTGATAAGCAACATTCACCCGCCTTAAAATCACCATTGTTTTAGCTATGTTCTTATCAAAAATTGATAAGATTGG
Organism: Heliamphora exappendiculata; assembly: GCA_034768845.1. Lineage (NCBI taxonomy): Eukaryota > Viridiplantae > Streptophyta > Magnoliopsida > Ericales > Sarraceniaceae > Heliamphora > Heliamphora exappendiculata. The sequence continues at coordinate 21,948 of JAOTRH010015491.1, read as the reverse complement.
CAAGGAAATGGTAAGAAAAGATTTAATCTGGCTTTGGAGATAAGTGACGCTATATATTATTTGTTTCTTTTGCCCTCGACTTTATATCACTTGATTACGGCACAGAATATTGTGTTTATATCAAGAATCGATAATGAATATTTGAAGAGAAATTATTTATGGTGTCATAACTTTTCGTTACGATTACTATAGATTTTGCTGTTTGCGCTCATAATTAATTATGATGTATATTATTAAATTTTTAATTTTTGAATATTTTTAACTTTGGCTTTGGTAATGCCACTTATGCTTATGGTCTGTTTGAAATATTTAAAAAGTTTAATTTTTAAATTATTAATTTTTTTTTAAAAATAAAAAAACAAAAAAAAGGTAGGGTCTCTAAGGTAATTTTTTTATAGTAAATTTTTTACTCTTTTTGCTTTTTATTAAATATTTAATATATTCTTGATTTTTTCTTTTAAGTTATAGTATTTGGAATATTGACACGTATTTTTTTTTGTTGCGAGGAGAGTTGATATTTTTAATAAATAGTATTATAGTAAATTTAATTCAAATAAAGTTTGGGTGCTTAGAATACATATAAATTTGTTTTCTTAAATTAAAAAAAAAAAATACTTGGCTTTTTTTGAAAATCAAATAGTATGGTTTAAAAGCTAATTTTTTTGCAAAAAATGCTAACCTTTTAGTAAAACCAAACGGGAGCTTAGTTATGTACGTTTAATTTTAATTTTTAATTATTTTAAAAATAAATTACACTGATTTTTTCGAATATTCCTAACAAAAATAGAAATACCTTCTGAAATATCACATGTCTCCTGGAAGCATTTTTGTCCTTGCACGTTTAACAAAAATTATGTTTTTACCATTTTACCCCTCCCAATTAAACTGAGCAAAAGAGAGAAAGACTGGTATGCTTCTTCTGTTTCTTTTTTTTTTTTACTAAAATTTTACAATTCTTGTGGACGGTAAATTAGAGAATGGCAATAGACTGTTTTGCAATCAATGAGATGAATTGGTTTGAGGAATTTTTCGAAGGAATTGGATGCTCGCGGGGAGTTGTTCGACGGGGGTGGGGGTGAAATCCACCGGCGGAGGCAAGGGCGAACGACACCGGCTGGGGCGGCGGTGACAGCAGATTAGGGTACGACAGAGAAAGGAGGAGGAGGAGCGAGTCTAAGGAAGAAGAGAAACGCAGTTTTTCTCTCTGAACTCTCATCTCTCCCTCTCTGTTAGCATCTCTTTCTGTGTGTATAATACACATATATATATATATATACACATATACATATACATATACACACACGACTCTCTATCGTATGGAAATACTGTTACCACTCATTACAACCAACGTCTACTACGCTTCTGACACTTAATGCGGCTAATGAACGATCCGATTATTGATACACTCATTCGACGGTCCAAATCAGAATATTTTGTTTAATAATTTTTTATTAAAAATTATTTTTCAAACTTATTTTTAACTTGTCAAGAACATGATCCGATCAGTTGAGTATGTACCCCTCGCTGATTAGATCAACTTATTTTTTTTATTTTGATAAATTTCAAGGATAAGTTATTTGATTACTAGAGAAAATTAATGAAAAAAAAAACAAAACAAAAAACAAAACAAAACATTCTCTCAGGTAGAAGATGAACACTGTTGAGGGGATTTGGTTGTTTAGTTTAATTATTTTAGTTAACTTATTGTCTAATTATTTATTTTATTTCATGATTTTTTTTGAAATTTTGAAAGTAATGAAAAATATAAGAAAAATATAATTTTAAAGTATTTTCATATTCCGGAAGCCAATTTTAAAGGGTCAATGAGTTAATTTTTAAACTTTCAAGTTTTTGAATTTTTTTAATTTTTTGATTAAGCATTTTACTTTTTCGAATCGTCTTAATAAGATGAATCATAAAGAAATCTGTTAAAAAGATAAAAAAAATTCACTAAAAATAAAAATAAGCAAAACAAAAATAAGCAAATAAACAATTATCCGGAACTAGGCCAAAATATCACTAAAGAATGGTCAAAGTAAATAATTTTATTTTAAAGTTCTGAATATTGTACCGAACAGTATACTGATTTTTTCATTTGTACAGTACGTATCGTTATCGGTGATATACCGTGTCCCGTTTAAAATTATAAATTTATAACTTTAAATATTAAAATATGTCTATTAATTTATATTAAAAATTAAAAATAAAAATTGTATATTAGAATAAGTAAACTCAAGCAAAATCATCTCAGCTCCAGTAGTAAATCATACATTAAAACACAAGCTAATCAATTTTAAAAAATAATTTTTGGTATTTAAAAAATTCCAATTTAAAAAAAAACCATTTAAGTATTTTTTTGAATGTTCCTTTAAAAAATAAGTATAAAAAATATAAAAAATGAAGAAAAGCAAATGAAATAAAAAAAAAGATTGTTTTGACTGAGAGAGAGAGAGAGAGAGAGAGGGGGGGAGGGGGGAGGGTGAGTTTAACTGCAAAATGAAAAAATAAATTTTTTTTTTTTTGATGAAATCAACACTTTTTCGTTAAGTTACTAATGAAATATTAACAGTTGAGTTTATTTAAAACAGACAACCAAATCAGAGGAGGTGTCAGTGATATTTTAAAAATTTCGATAGTAATTTTTATTTTTGTCAAAAATCAAATGGGGAGTTAGTGCAAATTACCTTTATTTTAATTGTGGTTTTTATTTGTATAATTTTGGTTCAATTACAATAACATATGCTGATAAAATATTTACAACAACCTATCGCATGCATTCAAATAGTAAGTTCACATTGTAGTCTACTGTATATTTAACTATTGAGTAATACAAAAGAATAAATAAATAATATAGGTCGGTGGAGGATAATGACTTGTTTATTTTATTTTATTTTCTTTATTTTTATTTTTAGTAAAAGATGTTAGTTCTAAGCAACCCAAAAGGGAGTGAATTGAATTTTAAAAATAAATAACAATTTTAAAACTTTTTTGAAAACCTTTTAATATTGCAATTAAATAAAGCAAGATAAGTAAGGATCAAAACAATGCAAATATTAAAAAAGTTAAGGATAGAGAGATATAACTAGACACCAAGAATTTTATAGTGGTTCGATTTTTTTCAAACTCATATCCTCTACTCAAGTTATCCCTTTAGTATTTTTACTTTAGAAATTGTTTCACGGGCACATTCAAAAATCTTAACACAGTTTTAAAAAGATTCTATGAAAACAATTTCTTATTTTCTTCTAATCTCTCTTGAACTATTTTTTGATAAGATTTACTCACTCACTCAAAAGTTAAAAGATGACTCACCCTTGAATACAATAAATGAAGTGTATTAATGGGGAACACTCACTCTCTTTTTAATTTATAATAAATGAGAAGATAAAGAGAGTTGAGAAACAAGAGCAAGAGATTCATTAATAAATGAGAGCTTGAGAGTAATATGATTGATTCAAGTAATAAAACAGTAAATGCAGGTCTCCACTTGGATTAAATACTGAAAAGTTACTCCTTATATAAGCTGTTGTGCATTCATGACCGTTGGAAGTAGGTTGGAGCAACAAATGCCAGAAATCCAACTGTTAGGGTCTGCCGCGAATTTGAAATTTCGTCGCAGGTGTCGACACAAATCCATTTAGTGTCGACACAAAATGTCTAGGACAGGTACTTTTAAGTGGTTGGATCGAGAAATTTCTTTTAAGGAGTCGACACAATTTCTGTAAGCATTCTCACCAACACAACGGTGTCAACACATTTGGATCTAGTGTCGACTCATTTGAACTTTAAAATTTGGGAAGAAGCACTTTGTGTCAACTCAAGTCTTATTTGGTGTCGACAATAAATTCTGCGGAACCCTCGAAATATTTGTGTTGACACTTTTGGACTTTGGTGTCGACACCAAAATTCTTCAGGTGGGCTCGGGACTTTTCTGTCGACTCATCTTCTCATTTGTGTCGACATCCAAAATCTGCAGGTGGTACCGATTCTTTTGTGTCGACACACTTTTTCATTTGTGTCGACTCAAATTAATGGATACCAAAAGTGAGAAACACTTTTGTGTCGATACAAATTCAATTTGTGTCGACTCATTTTGAGTCCTGAGAGCTTTGGCTCTTTTGTGTTGACGCAAAATTTGTTTGTGTCGACACTAAATTTTGATGCCTGAAAGTAACTTTATAAATAGTTAGGGTGTCAAATTATTTGTTCAATAGGTGTTGACACACTTGATATGCTTCAAGTATATTTTGCCTTAAAAGTATTTGACTTAATTTTTATTTGGGTTCAATACAAAATATTCTTATGTAAAAATATTTAAGTGTTTTAATCCTTTTGAGAAATAAGTCAATTGTTTTGGGTAAATGTGTCAACTCAATTGTTCAAAATGTGTTAACACTTTTATTTTGAAAATATAAAATATTATCTTTTTAAATTCATTTATTCTTAGAAAATGAATTATGAAAATTATCAAAATCAAAATAAAAAACCCATGGGTTAACAATCTCATTTTTTTTTAATTATTACAACCATTTCAATATTTTCTAGAAAACATCTAAAAAAAATATCAACAAGGATTCTTCCCTTATCGATATGCCTTAAACATGATACGCATTCATAAAAGCTTGGCATTGAAACAACATGATAGCATACAGTTTTAATGTAATTGGCAATAATATCTTTAAAAAAAATTGAATTTAACAAGCTTGTGCAACGCAACCAATATGTGCAAAGTGATTTTTCAAACACAATCCAAACACATGTATGAACAAGATTGCACAAACACATAGATATAAACATTCATCCAGAACATTTTACCATATAATCAAAAATATTCAACAATCATTCGTAAGAAGACAATTTAAACCATTAAACTAAAACATTCATCCAAAACACAACAACATAGAGAATGTATGTTTAAACCATTGCATCTTCTCTTTTATAAAAAAAAACTTAATGAAATGTTTTCTATCTTTTTTCTCCCCTCCACTCTCTTTCTCACACTCTACCTTTACCTACCTTTACTTGTACCTTCTCCCTTTTTGTAAACATAAAAAAGACATCTGCTAGTCATTCATGAACTTTTTGAATATTTTTTCTCTTCTGCACATTGTTTGCTGGCTGTGGCCCGTTTCTTGGAAGCTCGTGCTCTCTCATCCTTGACTTTAGCAGCAACCATTGCTTCATATCTAGTAGCCAGTGCAAGGTCTGCTTCGCGTTTGAGACGAGCTGCCTTTTCTTCCTTGGTCTCCTTTGGCTTGAACTGATTGGCCAAAGCTTATTTGATCCATTGTAGATACTCTTCTAGTTTATGAGAGTTTGCGTTGATGGCAGTGACAATGCCTTGATCATATTCCTTTCAAATTTAATGTAGGATTACCTTATTGCTATTTACAATAGAGATAATATTGTCATCCATAGTTTTGCATAGAGCTCTCCCAACATCCGTGGCATTTTTAACATCGCGTCGGAGGCTACGGTTAGTTTTGTCAAGGTGATTAACTTTTTCAGAGAGAGAAGAGATAGTTTGATATAGATAAAAAAAAGTCTTAATTGACTTTTGCTTGAAATGACGAGAGGGATAAGGATAATGCTTGAATTAAGGAGACTACCTTAGATAAATCAACATTAATTGGAGCAGAGGAGGAGGCAAATGGAGTAAAGATAAAAGTGGGAAGAGGAGTAGCATGTGAGGGACCAGGGGTACTAGAGGGGCCAGGAAGAATCAGATTGAGCAGGAGGAGAGTCAAGATCAATAGGAATAGAAGAAGCATCTCGAAGTGGAGGAGGAGTTCTAGTGGAGGAGGGGGTACCACGTCGGGATGTAGTCCAAACTCCATCAACATTTGTAACTTGCATATATTGGAGAGTGGAACTGCCATATAAGTCGTATTTTGAAAAGTGTACCATTTTTTCTACTGCTAAGTCTACGCCAAAATGGCAAAAGACTTTGGTCAGGTACATAGCATGGGGGAGAGAGAAATTTAATTTATTGTGAAAATGCAACATGTGAAAAATGAATAAAAAAAACTTAGTCAAGGCTCTATTTTTCAAGAATACACCACATAATGAAAATGTGCATGTATGTGACATCTCCAAATTTTTCTATTTGTGGTAGAAAAGTATGGTTTACCATATGATGCAATATGCGGATTTCTAGTTTGAGAGAGTTAGCCTCTAAGGGCTTGGTGGGGTCAATGTCTTCATTCTCAAAGATGTTTTTAGCAGACTCAAAAAATGAGAAACTTTCATGATCAATAGGTTTTTTGTTATAGAAAAAACAAATATCACCTTCTGAAATGTCAAGAATCTCATTAAGGGATGAAGGAGTCAAGTGAATGTCGACACCATTTACCCATGTGGTAATGGCGGTGGTTGGAACGAGTGAAATATGAAAGTGTGCATAGAATGATTTCACAAGAGTGGGATAGTGAGGTTCTCGAATTTACAAGAGTCTCTCCCACCCGAGGCTGGAAAAGAGATATTTGAATCTCATTTCTATGGAGTCAAAGAATGAAATTTTTATACTATGGCCGGGAATGACCTTTCGATTTACAAAAGATGCAAAATAAAGTTGACGAATCTTGGGCGTTTTGAAGTTTATTACCTCGGCCATTGCAACCGGTATCTGTGCCGTCGCCGCCGTGGGAGTCGATTTCTTCCTTTTGGACGTCCTAATGCTTGAGGAACTTCCTTCGCCAATTCTTTTAGCCCCTTTTTCCATTGTTTTTGGAGGTATTTTGATAGATTTGGGTTGGATTTGGGAATTGAAAGAAGAAGAAGATGAGGAGTCAACACAAGTTTTTGAAAAAAATTGGCGAGAAATGAACAGTTTTAGAGAGAGAGGGAGAGGAAAATGATGTGACGGTTGGGGGACCAACGCCTCTATATATAGGCATAAGGATTTATGTCGACACAAATATCAATTGGTGTCGACTCTTTTCTTTTACAAGTGTGGGTATCAAAAATAAGAAATGGTGTCGACACATTTTTAGATGGTGTCGACACATTCGGCTATTTGAGTCAACACGATTAAGTTTTGTGTCGACACAAATTTATCGAGAGTCAGGGAACAGATTGGGATTGACACTATATAGAAAGACGTCGACAATTTTCTTGTAGTGCCATTTCTATATAATTTTGGGTCAACACAACACACAATTGTTTTGACACCTTTTCACATATCAAGAAAGAACATCAAGGGCTTTGAAATGTAATGAAAAGACATAGTTAGTATGGCATATTAATAATGAATTAGGAGCACATAATATACTAAGTTCTCTTCTAACATAGCATATTCTTTCTTCATTTAAGAGTTTTGTGAAAATGTCCATTAACTGATAATCTGTGCCTTTAAATTCAAGTTTGATATTTTTTTTTTTACATGATCTCGTATAAAATGATGTCTAATCTCTATGTGTTTGGTTCTTGAGTGTTGTATTGGGTTCTTGGATATATTAATTGCACTAGTATTATCACATTTTATAGGGATATGATCTAAATAAAAATCATAGTCCTCTAATTATTGTTTCATCCAAAGAACTTGTGTACAACAGCTTTCAGCTACAATGTACTCAGCCTCAACTGTAGACAAGGCCACTGAGTTTGCTTCTTGCTAAACCAAGAGATTAGTGAGTATCCTAAGAATTGACATGTTTCACTTGTACTTTTTTTATCTACTTTACTTTCGATAAAATCAGCATCTGAATAGCCAAATAACTCAAAGGTTATTCCTCTAGAATAAAATAATTCTAGATTTTGTGTACCTAGAAGGTATCTAAAGATGCGTTTAACAGCGGTCACATGTGATTCTTTTGAATTTGATTAAAATCTAGCACACATGTGTGACTTTGGGATTTATGGGTCATTTTGAAAAAAATGTTCAAAAATAATAAATTGAAAAAAAGTTTAGAAAATTTTTTTAACATCTTGAAAACTAAAATTTGAAAATCCCTTTTGTTGAAAATAGAGTTGCCACTTAATTTTTAAGAAAAACTAAAAAAAATAAAATTGGTTACTAATCTTTAAAATGTTAACCAGAAAAAAAGGGTTCGGGGGGTAATATACGAATCGGGAAAGGTGTTAGGCACCCTGTTCGTCCAACCATAAGGTTGACGTCTACTAATCGTCATTAATTCTTTAATAAAATTTTATAAATGCATGCAAATAAAGAAAATAGGGGTGAAAAGAAAATATTTAAAATCAAGTATAGAAAATACATAAAATATATACATAACACTCCAAAATAAATAAGTGTCAAAAAAAATTTCTGAGTCCTATGTCATGTAATTTCTATCTAAATGATACATGAAACACTCCCACATGCAATTTTATCAAAATGACATAAATTAGCATGGTTCAAATAAAAGAACAAAAATAAGCTAACAAGATGATAAAATAACCCAAACATGATTTGTTACAAAATGATTTAAATTATACTAAACATGTAGTTAAAGAAAATAATCAAAACATGCATATTGCGAACATTCACTCAGAAAGAAGAATATGAACATGATAAGTACTAAAAATGAAAGATACATAAGGATTTGTCAAAAAAAGAAAACCCACCTAAAGTATCTTAACAAAGAGAGTTTAATCAAAATATTTAAAAGAAAAAAAATAAAAGTAAAGCTGTTTTTTACAAAAGAAAATTTGAGAAGAAAAGGAAAATTGAGAAGAAGTTTGTCAAATAAAATGTGCCAAATGAAAATGTTAGAAATTGTTAAAAAAAAGTAACTATTTTGCATTTTTATGGAAAGAAAATAAAAGAAATGAAAAGAATAATGGAGTTTCAATTAAAAGAAAATTGCAATTCTATTTGAAGATGAAAATTAGCTTAAAATCTTTTTATAGTTTTTGGTTTTAATAAAATAAAATAAAGTGTTATGATGATAAGAAAAAGAGAAAAAGAGAATGGAGCTTTGTAAAATAAATACTACTATTAGAAGAAAAAAATACTAATTAACTTAATTATTAAAAGATAGTTTAATAACCTTTTATGATTTTTGAGTTTAATGAAATAAGAGAAGAAGAAGGATAAAAGAAAATAAAGTTATAAAAGAAAAATAAAAATAAAATTTTATAAGTACTAATACTAGGAGAAAAGAAGTACTAAATGAAATTTTTATAAGAAAATTAAAGCTAAATAAAATTAAAGAATTTAAAGTGCTACATTATTAGGTGAATAAAACTAAATAATAAAATAGAAGAAAATAAAATATTAAAAAAAAATTACATTACTATTGAAAGAAAAGTAAAAGAAATAGATAATAAAAGCTAGAAAATGGACATTAATGCTAACAATAAAATAAAATAGAACATTAAAAAAAAATTAAAACTACATTGAAAAAAAAAGAAAGTAAGCTATATTACAAAGAAAAAAAAGAAGAAATATAAATGCTAGAAAAAGAATATTAAACTAATACTTAAAAGAAAAAAGAAACATTAAATGAATAAGAAAAAAAATGATGTATTAAAAGAAAATTGCATAAATGTTAAAAGAAAAAAACTTTTAAACTAAATAGAACATTAGTGTTAAAGAAGAGAGAACGAAATAATAACAATAAATTAACTATTAACTAATCTAGGAAAGAAAGAAATAGATAAAATACACTAAATTAAAAGAAAAATTATCATTAAATATGTACAATATTGACAATTACAGCTATTATTATGTAAGTGCTTCTATTATAATAGTAACGACATTATTAATCGTATTGTTAAATTATGTTAGTACTAATTAATAAAATAAAATAAAAAATAACAATGTGCTAAGTGTGAGTGTGTAATATGGGTAAATAAATAAAATAAATAAATAATATAAAATTAAATTTATGGCATGAATTAAGTAATTTAGACTAAGCATATTACTTATAAACTAGAATAAAATCTAATAATTTAAACAAATACGTAGACGAGGTGAGAATGTATACGGAATACCTGGATTGCAAAAGGAATCCTCAAATTATGAGAAATAGTGTTTCGGTGATCCAATTCTCGGTTGGTGATCTAAGCTAGGGCTTTAGGACTTTGGAGAGTCGGTTTGCGATATTTTGGCAGGGCTTCGCATCGAGGCTCGGGATTGCTCGGCGTCTCGGTAGAAGTTCACACTCAAAACCTCACACTCAAATTCTGTCCTTGAAAACGTACCAGAGGTAGGGTATTTATAGAGTTTTTTAACCAATTAGATGTTGACACATTTTTAGACACGTCAAGTCATTTGGAGTTGGCGGTCGCCACGTTGGAAAAGGTTCCACAAGGTTCTATTGGCGATCGCCATAATGAACATGGTGGTCGCCATTTTTGGCAATGACTTGGGCAACAAGTTATCGATGGTTTGGTATAACTTCATTAGTTTTGAAGGTTTCTGGTGGTTTTTAATGGTCAGTTTCAATTACCGAGCTTGGATCACTTTTCGATGATCAAACTGAAGCACTTGTTCCACTTGTTTTCATCATCGGATTCACCTAAGATTGGTGGGGTCAAATTGTGGTGTCTACAGTATGCAAATACTAAATATAATATTCGGACGGCTAGCAGTTAAATTTAAGAGAGATTCAATCATACCTCTATAACGTTTTTCATCCACTGCTATGCCATCTTCATCTTTGTCAAGCTTTGTTGTAGCTCACATTGGAGTTCCCATAGATTTTGCCTTTAGCATGTCGAACCTCTTTAATATGTCTTTCGTGTATTTAGCTTGATTGATGTAGATTTTTTCTTGAGTTTGTTTAATTTGGAGTCTAAGAAAATAGTTGAGCTCACTCATTATACTCATTTTGAATTCTCCCTGCATACACTTAGCAAAATCCTTGCAAAGAGATTCATTAGTTGCACAAAAAATAATATCATCTATATGAACTTGTACCAATAACATGTCATTTTCTTGAGACTTTATGAAAAGAGTGGTATCTATTTTTTCTCTTGAAAACTCATTTTTAATCAAAAATTTGCTAAATATTTCATACCAAGCTCTAGATGCTTGTTTTAAACCATAGAGAGCTTTGTTAAGTTTGTAAACATGGTTTGAAAACTCTGAATTTTCGAAGTCAGGAGGTTGTTTCACAAAAACTTCCTCCGAGATAAAATCATTTAAAAAGACACTATTGGCATCCATTTGATAGAGTTTGAAGTTTTTAAAGCATGCAAAAGTATGCAACATCCTAATGGCTTTAAGCCTAGTCATAGGAGCAAAAGTCTCATCAAAATTGATGTCTTCTTCTTGATTGTAACCTTGGGCTACCAATCGAGTTTTGTTCCTAAGAACTACTATATTCTCATGCATTTTATTTTTAAAAATCTATTTTGTACCGATGATAAAGTGTTCCTTAAATATTGGGACTAAGGTACAAATTTTGTTTCTTTCAAATTGATTTAGCTCATCTTGCATAGCCAAGATCCAAAATTTATCGTTTTCGGCTTCCTCAAAATATTTTGGTTCAGTTTAGGAAAGAAATGCTAAGTTACTACAAATATTATGTAGAGATGATCGAATTTTGATACCTTGCGATGGATCACCAATGATAAAATCCTTTAGATGACCATGAGCACACCTCCATTCTTTAGGTAAATCTGAATTTTTTGGATTTGAAGATTCAGCAACTTGTTGGATTGTTTTTTGTTGATGATTTAAAATTTCTCTTAATCTGGCTCTTACTTTTCTTTGATGAAGATATCTTGAGTTTTTGAATAGCTGTAACCATTGCTTCCCAACTCTTAGGTATGCATCTAAGAATTTTTATCACCATTTATGCATTTGTATAAATCTTGTCAAGAGATTTTAGTTCATTAATAATGTTAGTGAAGCGAATAAATATATCAAATATAGTTTCATCATACTTCATTTTGAATAACTCATAGTTATGCACAAGTAGACTTATTTTAGACTATTTTACTTGATTAGCACATTCGTGGATAATTTCGAGTCTATTCCATATTTCTTTTGCAGTGTCACATGTAGAGATCCTATTGAACTCATTTGGGTCAAGTGAGCAATATAGGAGATTAATAGTTTTAGCATTTTTTTATATCTTCCTAATATCATTTTCAATCTATTCAGCATCTGGTTTAGGAACAGCAGCCCCTTCAATAGTTTTGGTGGGTCTTTTGGGTCCATTAGTGATAACTCGCCAAAGGTCATAGTTTACGACTTGAATGTAAATTTTCATTCTAGCCGTCTAATAATGGTAATTTGTTCCATTGAACAAGGTGGGTCTATTGGTTGACTGACCTTCGGATTGGACAGGTCCGATGCTAGTGGTTACCATATAAACTCTTAGATGGTTAAGTAAAAAATAAGAGTTCGAGCTCTGATACCAATGGTTAGTTATAGAAAATCTAAGAGGGGAGAAAATTAAGTCTTAAAAATAAATAACAATTTTAAAATTTTTTTGAAAACCTTTTAATATTGAAATCAAATAAAGCAAGATAAGTAAGGATCAAAGCAATACAAATATTAAAAATGTTAGGAATAAAGAGATAGAACCATACACCAAGGATTTTATAGTGGTTCAGGTTCTTCCAAGCTTACGTCCACTTCTCAAGTTACCCCTTGAGTATTTTCACTATAGAGAATGCTTCACGGGCGCATTCTAAACCTTTACAACTTCAAGATTTTTCTTGAGTTATCCGAATGTTTACGAGCATATTCAAAAATCTAACACAGCTTCAAAATTTTTTTATGAAAACGATCCCTTATTTTTTTTAATCTGTCTTGAACTATTCTTTGATGAGATTTACTCACTCACTCAAAGGCTAAATGGTGACTCACCTTTAAATACAATAAATAAAGTACATTAATGAGTAACACTCACTCTCTTTACAGAAATTGATTTATAATAAATGAGAAGATAAAGAGAGCTGATAAACAAGAGCTAGAGATTCAGCAATAAATAAGAGTTTGAGAATAATGAGATTGATTCAAGCAATAGAACAGTAAGTGTAGGTCTCTAGTTAGATTAAATCATGAGAAGTTACTATTTATATAAGCTCTTGTACATTCATGACTGTTAGAGGTAGGTGGGAGCAATAAAAGTAAAAAATTCGACCGTTGAGGTCTGCTGCGAATTTGAAATTTCGTCGCAGGTGTCGACACAAATTCCTTTGGTGTCGACTCAAAATGTATAGGGCATGTCCTTTTAAGTGGTTGGGTCGACATATTTTTTCTGAGGGATTGACACAATTTCTGTAAGCTTTCTCACCAACACAACGGTATCGACACATTTGGATCTAGTGTCCACTCATTTGAACTTCAGAATCCGGGAGGAGGCACTTTGTGTCAACTCAAGTCTTCTTTAGTGTCGACACTAAATTCTGCAAGAATCTTCGGGATTTTTGTGTCGACACTTTTGGATTTTGGTGTCGACACCAAAATTCTTCAGGTGGGCTCGGGACTTTTGTGTCAACTCATCTTCTCATTCGAGTCGACACCCAAAATCAGCAGGTGGTACCGATTCTTTTGTGTCGAGACATTTTTCCATTTGTGTCGACTCAAATTAATGGATACCAAAGGTGAGAAACACTTTTGTGTTGATACAAATTCAATTTGTGTTGACTCATTTTGAGTCCTGAGAGTTTTGGCACTTTTGTGTTGACATAAACCTTATTTGTGTCGACACTAAACTTTGATGCTTGAAAGTAACTTCATAAATAGTTAGGGTGTCAAATCATTTGTTTAATATGTGTTGACACACTTGATATGCTTCAAGTATACTTTGTCTTAGAAGTGTTTGATTTAATTTTTAATTGAGTGCAACACAAAATATTCTTATGCAAGAATACTTATGTGTTTTACACCTTTTGAGAGATAAGTCAATTTTTTTAATAAATGTAACAACTCAATTATTCAAAATGTGTTAACACTTTTATTTTAAAAATATAAAATATTATCCTTTTAAATTCATTTATTCTTAAAAAATAAACTATGAATATTATCAAAATTAAAATAAAAAGCTATTGAGCTAACAAAATAATTTTATTGTTTGGTCATAACATATTTTTCTACTCTTCTTATCGAGACGAGTTATAAGAAAACCTTTGCTTAAAGTAATTAAATAGTCTTAGACAAAAATAAGTTAATAAATCAAATTGTATGTTAATTTATTTTTGTTTTTGATGAATTTTTTTCTACTTTTAAATTAAAGTTTGTTATTTTTCCACTTTTCTCCAATAGGCAAATTTGTAGGTTTGATTCTTGCTGAATGCACTTGAAACGTTCAGTTCAATCGAAAAAAGAAAGTAAAGTACCTTCTAACATCTCGAGTCCCTACATTCTCATTCTCAAGATTCCCAACAATCTCTTTAACTGAGACTTAGACTAAACTCCGTATTAGAACTTTGTAGGGTTAGGAGTAAAGCATTCCGAGGTGAGCTTGGTGTTCAATGGGTACAAGATCGAAAATATCCTATGCTTTTGGTTGGTAAAATCAACACTCAACTAAAAATTTGATACCACTAGCTCCGGACGTGTATCCTTTATCAAAACCCCCATCAAATGATCCAAAGAATTAAAAAACAAAATTAGATAAAAATGAGAGAATTCTAAAAAATAAGAAAGAGCAAATCTTTTTAAAAATTATCTGAAATGGAGTCTCATATACGTATAATTTTTAGTTGGAGATAGATTTATGTTGATTTCAAGGCTACCTAGCTAGCAACCTAATAAAATTGAATACTTTCATAAAATGAGAGACCCACTTTTAGGGGTGTAAAAATAGTCCGAGGCTCGACGGGGGCCCAAAACTCGCCCAAAACTTGTTATTGTAGAAGCCTGGGTCGGCTCGGGCTGCCACTGTTCATGGACCGGGCTTGGGCCGCCCGTCAAAGCCCGACGGGCCGGGCCGGGCTGGGCCGATTTCAGCCCGTCCAAAAAAAGCCCAAGGTCCTCCCGAATAAAACCCGCCACAAAGCTCGGGTTGGGCTAGCCGTTGGGCACGGCCCAGTCCGGCCCTCTCCCCCTCCAACGGTAAGTTTTTGGGATGAACGGCCGAGATTAAATTTTTTAAAATTTTGACGGCTGTGATTATTTGATCGTTGGGCCCGGCCCGGCCAACGGGTAGTTTTTTTTTTATATATATTTTTTAAAAATATAATTTTTTTCAATAAATAGGGAGCTTCCTTTCATGTTTTCTCATCCAAACAACTCTTTTCTCTCTAATTTTTCTCTCAATTACTCGGTGGTATTCGGGTTCGGTAATATTCGAGTTCGGACTGAACCGTTAGGTGCAATTGTTGAGAAATCAAGGAGTAAAGATAAAGAATCGAGATCAAGATTAAAGATCGGAGTTCTTTAATTCGGTTTGCTTTATTTTTTGCAATTTAATTTATTTTTTACAATTTTATTCAATATTTTTAAATTTAGTATCTATTTTTTAAAAAATTAATTTTTTAAGTAATTTAAATTCTAGTCTCTAAAAAAATTAATTTATTTGTTGCAATATTTAATTAAAATTTGAATATACTTTTTTGAAAAATTCATTTATTTTTAAATTATAGTCTCCATTCTCTAAAAAATTATTTTTTTTTTGCAATTTAAATTCTAATCCCTAATTTATTTATTTGTTGCAATTCAAATTGTAGTCTCTAATTTATTCTCTAATTTATTTGTTGCAATTAAAAATCTAGTCTCTAAAAAATTAATTTATTTGTTGATTTATAATTTAATAATTTTTAAAAAAAATTCGATGGATCTAAATATTTTTTCTATTAATGAAGAAGAAAATATTTTTACATTTCCACCTACTGGTTCTAATTCCACTCCCCATGCTTCTATTTCACCCACTGCTTCATCTGTATCTACATTTGCATCTGTAGGTTCATCTAGTAAAAAAGTTTCAAATGTGTGAAATTTTTTTAAAAATTTAAAAAAAAATAATAAAGATGGCACCGTTACTGTTAAAGAAAAATATAAAATTTGTAACAAATTACTTTCGGGTAACACATTGAGTGGCACTAGCCACTTATGTAGACATACTGAAATTCACTGTAAAAATTCATCTCTTAATATCACTTCACAAATGCAAATAGGTAGGGATATAACTGGTAATATTACAAATTTTTCGTGAGAACAAACTCGTGCACAAAATGCTGTTGTTGATTATATAATAAAATAAGAACAATCATTTTCAATGAGTGAACAACCGCCATTTGAAGAAATGATACAAATCGGATTTGTTCTGCAATTTTAACGTTTTTTCGAAAATACTACAAGAAATAGGATTTTAAATAGATTTGATCAAATTAAAATTGAGTTAATGGATTTATTTACAAATTTAAAAGGAAAAAATAGTTTAACTTCTGATTTATGGACAGCTAGAAATAAGCAAGAATTTCAATGTATTACAGCACATTTTATAGATAATGATTGGAATATATGTAAAAAAAATTTCATTTAAAATTATAGAATTTTTTTATTCGGGTCAATCTTTAGGTATAGTTATTAGGCAAGAATTAGGTATGTGGAGCATTGCAAATAAAACATTTTCTATTATTTAAGATAATACTTTTTATAATAATAAATATATACATTATTTAAAACGTCATTTACAGCTTCTATTATCTGGTGGTTTATTTTATAATCGTTGTTCCGCACATATTTTAAATTTAATTGTGAAAAAAGGACTTAAATATTACAAATGAGTCTCTTGAAAGAGTTATATTACAAAAGGACTTAAATATTACAAATGAGCTTCTATTATCTGGTAGTAAGATGTATACATAGTAGTGTTAGGAGAGTTGATTTGTATAGAAAAATATGTCAATAAGAAAATATGAAATAGAGAAAATTACAATACAATGTAGACACTAGATGGAACTCGACATATCAAATGTTAGCACTAGCAATAAAATAAAAAAAATTAATTAATTTATATTATAAAATAATACAGATATTAATTTTGAACTACCAATGTCTAATGATTGAGAAAATTTAAATGTATATAAAAAATTTTATAAAATTTTTGATCAAGTAACAAAATTATTATTATTTATTTATACTCCTACTACTCTATTAGTTTTACTGCAATTAAAATAAATTTGCGCAGTATTTGATGAATTTTTACTCAATCCAAATTATTATCAAATGATAATTAGTATGAAAGATAAATTTGATAAATACTATAATGAAGTAATACATATTTTTGGAATAATCTGCATACTAGATCTTAGGTGTAAAAATATTAATTTGTGTTATTTTTTAGAAAATATTTACGCTAATATAAACCAACAAGAAGTAACAAATGAAACACTTAAATATTTATATGATGAATATAAAACGCAAATAATATCACAATCAATACAACCCCATATGTCAAGTACTTCATCTCGAATTCGTAACAATGATTGGTCTATCATAAAAAATAGACGACTTTCTGAGACTCATGGGAGTTCTATCACAGAACTCCAACGATACTTTGATGCAGTAGAAAATATAGATGAAGATAATTTTGATATTTTAGATTATTGAAAATAACACGAGTTGTCGTGGTCAGTATTAGCCGCGATAGCTCGCGATATACTTACCATTCATGTCTCTACAGTTGCTTCGGAGTCAGCTGTCAGTGCAGGTGGACGAGTGCTGAACGACTACAGATTAAGGCTCACTCCGGAGATGGTTCAAGTATTGATGATTACACGAGACACACTTTACGCATTGAAGATGTGGCAAAAATGGACGAGAAAGAAAGAATCAAATCAGACATAGAAAATATCACGTCTGGAACGCCTGAAGAATTATTAGGTTCAGACTGATTTTTGTAATTATTTGTTGTATATGTAAATTTTTTTTATATTTGTAATTTTATATTTTATTTTTTTATGTATTTTAAATAGAGAATAATACAAATGATTGTTAGGTTTGTATGTGTCAACTTAACTAGAATGTACTTGACCTATAGTGATGCAATTTCTCTATTTTTTTAAAATGTACAATATACTTACAATGTGTAAAATTATTCACATTTAATTTTTGATTAATAAAATTTATATCGCATTTTATTATTTCAATTGTTCAAGTTTACTTTATTTAATTGATTAATACACTTATATAATATAATAAATTTGAATACAACAAAAAAACTTATAAATTTATATTATATAATAAACTTATATAATATAATAAACCTGAATAAAATTTTTTTATAAGTTTATATAATATAATAAACTTATATAATATAATAAACTTGAATACAAAAAAAAACTTATAATTTATAAGTTTATATAATATAATAAATTTATAATAATACACTTATAGTCTTATATAATATAATAAACTTATGTAATATAATAAATTTAAATACAAAAAAAAACTTATAACTTATAATAATAAACTTATATAACATAATAAATTTGAATACAAATTTTTTTTATAAGTTTATATAATATAATACACTTATATAATATAATAAACTTATATAATATAATAAATTTGAATACAAAAAAAAACTTATAACTTATAAGTTTATATAATATAATAAACTTATAATAATAAACTTATATAACATAATAAATTTGAGTTTATAATACATTTATAATAATACACTTATAGTCTTATATAATATAATAAACTTAAATATAAAAAAAAACTTATAAGTTTTTATAATATAATAAACTTATATAATATAATAAATTTAAATAAAAAAATAACTTATAACTTATCAGTTTATACAATATAATAAACTTATAATAATAAATTTATATAACATAATAAATTTGAATACAAAAAAAAATTATAAGTTTATAGAATATAATAAACTTATATTATATAATAAATTTAAAAAAAATCAAAAAAATGGGCCAGCCCGATTAAGCCGACCCTAGAGGACCGTTCATAGGCCCGGGCCGAGGCTCAGGCCCGTAACCCGAGCCCGAACCCTTTAATCTTAGAGCTTGGGCCGAACCCATGGCAAAAAAATTCAACCTGGCCTGGTTCAAAAATTTGACGGGAGTCCGTGGGACCCGAATCGAACTTAGCCCACCAAGTCCACAGCCGGATCCAAATTACACCCCTAATATGAATGTATATCAAATTACCAAATCTCTTTTTCATTCTTTAACCAAACATATTTACTTTCACTAAAAATAATTTTATTATTTATTCATTAAATTCTGTTCTATGAAATTTGTGGTATCTAACGAAAGTACTCTTACCAAAGTAATCTTAATTAATATCTATTTTTTTTTAAAAATAATTAAATATTAATTGACCAAATTATTTTTATATATAGAAATAATAATAATATTTATACAAATAGAATCCATACATTGTAGTTAGGGATGACAATTTCTTCCCCCACTCCCCCCACATGAACTGTTTCGGTATGTATGAATTTTTCTCATCTCTGATAATAAATGAAGTGGGAATAATATTTGCTTTTTCGCCCCATTTTTTTTTTCTGTCCAAATTATATAAAATAAATATTTTTTAAATACAAATCATCAATAAATTTTATTTGCAAAAATTATAATTAGACTAAAACATAAAAATACTATGTTTATATCTCATGTCTTATATCTACTTTTTCATATTTTATATTTTTAATTTTAATAACTTATTAATAATTATTCTTTATTTATTATATTATTTATAATTTTTATTAGTATCACTTTATTAACTTTTAAAAACAAATCTCCATGTAACTCCGTTCCTATTTGTTCCATTGCCATTTTTGCGGGGTTAAAACTAGTAACCTTGGCCTTGGCCCAAACCCATGAACCATTGAAGGGCCCAGAATGCTCGCACGTGCCTTCGATAGTCGGTTTCGGCACGGTGCAAAGAAATAGTAGAGCTCGCCATAAAAATGTCGGTTAATAGCCCATGGTAGCCGCTACTGTGCGCCTCTAGAGCACCGCATTTTAAACTTCACAACCGTCTCTACCACCACCGCCGCCGCTGCGCATAGCTTCGCCGCTTCTCACCACCGCTGCACCGGAAACTCTTGTTCTTCCGCATGGACGTAGATTCCCTCTCTATATCGTTCTTGCTTACGACATGTTGTTGTATGCAATTATATGTATGGATTGGTACAAAACAAAAATAATTTTTTCGATGAGTTATATGCATATATGGATACAGATTTATATGTTCTTGTTCTATTCATTATGTTCTTGTCTCCTGCGGGTCAAGTTGGTTAGTGGACTACGTTTTTTGATCAGCTTATGGACTTAATTTGTGGGAATCCCGTATGAACCTGTTTAAGAATTTTTATTTGTATTGAAAATTAAAAAAAAAAAATGATACTTGCACATGTGACTGACCAAAAAAATTTAAACTCTGACTACCGAGAGTTCATTGACACAAGAACTTTGAGTACTTAAAGTTTTAATTTATGTGTCTTATATGTGTTTGATCGGTCATCAATTATTTGTGCATTTAGCACAGCTCAAATTTTTATTAACAATTAGGGGTGTAGCTTTCGTTTGGATTGAGAGAGAGGGGGACTGAAGGAAAATGGTAGTTATAATGGTAAAGAGAAAGAAGAAGTGAATGGAGGCTTTCTTTTTTCTTTTTTTTTTGTTTGGGTTAAACCATAGTTAAAAGGGAAGGAAATGCATTAATTGATATATAAGATTTACAAAATTAAATAAAGGGTATATTATACACTAAAATATATATTTTATGCCAAACACTCAGCCCTCCCTTGCCTATGAAGACCTAGCTCAGCGAGGTATTACCTTTTGAATTGGGAAATTATTTAGGAATTTTGTTTCAACCTAAAATTTCAAGTTATTAAGTAAAAAAGTCATAATATTATAGTAAGTAATTATTCATGACACTCTCAACTGATGTGAAATTGTGTTCTCTGAACCCCCCCCCCCCCCTATGTACGGTCGCTTTTGAGGTAAGCCACTTTAGCCTTTTTTTGGGGTCAATCATCGTGTATTTTTTTTAACTTTTGGGTTTCGTCGTGGAGTGTGAATTTTATTTTATTTTATTTTATTTTTTAAAGTGGGGTGTAATGATTTCCATCTGATAACATATAGGAACTTTGTATCCAATTTAGATGCTTAAACTGTTAGGTAGAGTAGTCCCGACATGATATTAAGTGACCACTCATTACCTTCCTAATCAACATGGAATTAAATTATAAAACACAAATGTGTCTACTTATTTCTGGAATCTTCTTTTGTGAAATCATTATTGGGCTGACTTGGTAAATTGTAACCTTCTAGAGGGCATCTTGATTGTCTCCCAATTTTTCAGTTCTTTTTCCTGCCTGGTTTTCCATTCTCCCTGTAACAAATCAATTGATGATTTTGATGCACTGTGTTACTTCAATAATAAAGAAAAAAATGTACTGAGTTTGTTTGTTTTTTTTGTGGGAAGCGATTTTGGACTGGAAGAGCTATCAATAAGAGCAAGGCAATGGTTGAGAATTTAAAGCACTATGGAGTGGTTGGATCAAAGAAGGTAGGAGAAGTGATGGAGTCTTTAGATAGGGCTTTGTTTGTACCTGAGGGAGCCCCACCTTACATTGACAGCCCTATGGAGATAGGTTACAATGCCACAATTTCCGCACCCCATATGCATGCAGCATGCCTTCAGTTGTTGGAGGAAAATTTGAAGCCTGGCATGCATGCTTTAGATGCTGGTTCAGGTATTTTATTATTCTTAAATTTATTCATTAATACCTTGACGCTTCAAAAAATTGAATTTCAGTTTTTATGTTTTTTGGAATTGCGCAAAGATTGTCTACTGCACTGCTATTTGTCTCAAATTACCTACTGCACCTGATTTCCTTTATTCATCATACTTCGTGGTGAGATGATGCGCCTTTCTTGGCAGCAGCAGTATCTGCTATATGATTAAAAAAATTGAAGTTGGCCCTTAGTTTAGCTTGCCCACCTTCAATCAATGTCAGTGGAGGTTGTGTAGTATTTTGAAACTGTGGTTGTAATATAACTTAGCTGAATAACCTCCTCAAACATAGGAAATTGAAAAACAGAGTTTAAACATTT